>CM051237.1:406026121-406121121 GCA_027917425.1 Gastrophryne carolinensis
CCCCCCCCCCCCCACTAACCATATCTGGTTTATCTCCTTTAGTGACATTTCAGTGTCGTGATCTGCACTTCTCTTTCATAAAAACGGACCTCTGTGTTTACCCGCGCGCACGAGAGGAAAACTGACGGTTTTTAGGAATTAAAAGCAGTGTGTGAACTGTGAACCACAACATAGTGATGTGGATATGTGGTCCATTTAGGTTATACCACACCTCAAACTTGGGATGGAAGCAGTGACGGACTGGGGCTAAAAATCAGCCCTGGATTTTACCCAGCCCCTGGCTGGCCTGAGACATTCATGCTGAGGTCCCCCCCCAATCATGATGCCTGGGCTATAGCATTGTGGGCTGGGTTTCCTTGGCTTGTGGGTACAGTGGGGCTTGTACAGGAGACTGAGAGGGAGACTAAGGGGGCGGAGATTGAATGTGGGCATTACAAGCAGCAGCCCAACTGGCCCCAAAGCAGTGTGGCGCACCGAGCATTGTCCCAGGTCTCCCTATGGTAAGTCCACTCTGTAAGGAAGTAATCTTTCCACATATGCCCTGGGCAGCAGTGTTTTTAAAATGTGTCCAGTGAAACACAGTAACATGGTGGTAGTGGCACCCAACTTTCCTTGTTTACAAAACCCTTCTTGTCCCACTTAAAAGCGGCCACCAAAACCCATCAGCTGGGTCCCATCTCTGTCCTTTCTCTGGCAGTAGAAAAAGAAAATGACTATTTTAGCTTACTCTGACATATTGTACACCTCATTTTGGCTTGCTGCTTCTTAGGAACCTACTTCTTAAAACCGTTTCCCCTGGGGGGTGGGGGGGGGGGTCATTTCATATATAATGAGATTTGAACAACGTAGGGTGCCATGAGCCTGGGCACAAACTAGGGAAAGGACCCACCTGTTGCTGCTGATTGGTTCCTGAGTCTATAAATTAGACTTAGGCGGTCTACAAGACTGAGAGGCTAAAGCAAGTTGTGTATCTGGTAAATGTTGTCAAGGGTTCTGGAGATTCGTTTCCCAGACTGCTCAAATGGAGGGACCTAGGAGGTAGAAAGAAGGGTTGGCATTAAAGGAATTCCTGTTACAGGTGAAGACTCCTGAAAGGTGTACCAGGTGAGGGAACGTGGACCCTATGTGCAAGAGGCCCTCAAATGGACTGGCAACTGTCCAAATAAAGAAGGATTGGATGGGACATTCTGGACTATGCCTGTCTCTTACTTTAGGAGACATGCAATCACCAGGGACAATACAGAAAACTACCTTTTCAGGAAGTCTACCCTGCTCCAAGACAAGGCATAACCCCTCTCAAAACTTGACCCTCACCATGGGTAACGCTTTTAATCCAACCTTTTAAAGTGGACCAAAACCACCCTGGCATCTATGAGACACCAGGGCAGGCAACACTTGCTTCCCTGGTGCATCCAGATTCAGGACGCCCCGCTGTGTCAAACCCCCCAGGTCGCCTGAAAACTCACCTTCTTTTTCCGGTCCAACTGCGCATGCAAAGGAGCAGACACATCCTCGCTATCCCTTTAGCAGGGCGCGTGCCTGTGGCAGGCATTTGTAAATGGCTGGTGTGGACACGCTCCCTACTAGAGGGTATCTGCTCACCTTAGACAAGCTCTTGGACGAAGGGACGGGAGTGGATCTGAGCTCGCTGACGGGACAAGAGGCTGCGCATGTGCCGTAGGACCGAAGAAGGGTGAGTGAGATTGGGAACCTGGTGGGTTTCACACAGCGGGGGTATCCCCGATCAGGGTGCCCAGGGGGCAACGAACAAAACCCAGGATCTTGACTCTGAAGTGGATCCAGAATTAGTATGTGGCACTGTGTGAAACCCCCCAGTTGCCCCATACACTTACCTTCTTTCCCGGTCCAATGGCACATGCGCGATTCTGCATCCCTTATAGAGGGTAACGGTGGATGCGGGAGTCAGTGCACTCTGAGCCACTGACATCACGTCGTCTAAGACGAGGTCATGCTCATTGGACGGGTGGCCGCACATGCACTGCAGGGCCGGGGAAGAGGTGAGTTGGTTTCAGCAACTGGGGGGTTTCACACAGCGGGGCACCCCGGGGGCATGGGCCAAAGCATAATCAAAATCCTGGGTTTTTGGTCCACTTTCAGCTCACCTAAACTATACAGGGGGTCCCTGAAAAATACACTTGCACCACTCAAACCCCAGCATTCTGGGACATCAGGGGAATTGCCAGATCTATTGCTAGGAATAGGACAGGTAAGGGGGATATTCGTAGCAAAAAATGGGTTTTGATCCACTTTGACAGTTGATGGAACAGCACAGATGCATATTCCGCACAGACCACAGTTTCCGGTGTGCATGGTAAAGGAAAGCTACAGACATGTCCATTATGCCACCAAGATTTATGGAGATTACTGGGGGGGTCCCCAGGGTCCTGAATGCTGAATATGCCTCTCAAGTCTCTAGCAGGCCTCTTCTAGGGTTATCTGGCATTTTAGCGGGCGTACTTTGAATTACAGCCTCTGCCACACTTATTGGTTGTGTCGGGAATATGTAATTTGGATAAAAATGTTGTGCGTTTTCTAAGCAGCATTTATTTAATAAGGTCAGATGTATTTGCATAGCCAGCAGATCGATATGCACTCAATCAAATTTGACATTTAGCATTGTATACATATTACTTAGGCGTAACACAAGCTAAAAGCAATATGAGATCAGCCTCAGTGAGGGGAGGGCACATCCAGTCATTAATACTGATTTACGCACGGTATGAAAATGTCAGGTCGGCAACGTCTTACATTTTTAATGGCCTAAATGAAGGTCAAGAAGGATGGTGGTGCAGTGAGTCCACAGAAATACTGGTAAGCAGATCTGTCAATGATGGAGTTGCTGGTATGACATAAAGATATTATACTCTGCTACTGGGATAGATAAAGAATGTGGGACTTATAGACGCTCTGACCTCTAACCATTCCAAGTGTCCAACACAACAAACCCAATGATTAATTCCAATGACAGTAACAAAGTCATGGCTTATAGCGAATCGGTTATGACATAAGCTTAGGAGCTGAAGTTACTGAGTTCCACCTTAAAGAGGAACAAAACCCAGGATTTTCACTATCCACACTTTTGCCCTGCTTGTCTGGGGCATCCCAATTTAGAATGCTCCGCTCTGTGCATTACCTGTAAACTCACCTTTCTTCGAGAGTGCACCACTGGCCACACCTCCTGCTCTTTAGCACGTACCCGCATCACATTTCTCTGAATGACTGGCGCACAGCTAGAGGTATGCAGGGTTGTGGCTGCAGTTGAGTTTTGCAGCTATCACCAATAGTTACACATTATGGCATCCCATAGGCCCACAGAGTGGGAGAGCACTGCCACTAGAGCCTTATAGACTTTTGGCCCGGTGGTTGCACTTCTTTAAAGTGGACAAAAACCCACGCCGATTGGCCCGAGAATTTATAAGATCCGGGGTCCGATCGATTCCCTCCCCCAGATGCCCCGCTGTGTGAAACCCCCCAGGTAGCCCCATACACTTACCTTGATTCACGGTCTGACGGCGCATGCGAGAGCCGCAACCCGGCTATCCCTCTAGCAGGGCGCGTGCCCGCACCAGGCATTTGTGCAGGGGATGTGGCTGACAGCGTGCTCGGAGCTGTGGCCTTAGACAGCGTGACATCAGCGGCTCCAGTCGCGCTGCTTGGACAAGCAGTCGTGCATGCGCCGTAGGTCCGTGAAGAGGTGAGTTGTCATAAGCGACCTGGGGGGTTTCACACAGCAGGGCACCCCCGATCGGGGTACCTTGGGGAAAAGGACCAAAACCCAGGATAGAAAAAATCCTAGGTTTTTGTCCACTTTAAAGGGTAATTCTACTTTCGATTGAATTTTTAAAAGTGTTCATTATTGTGTGTGAATATGATGTCAGGTGCAGAGCTTATCTGTTATTTTCTTTTTCTTTGTTTTATTTGTTTGCAACTCTCTCTTAAAAGAAACTGTTTTCTCTAGCAACAGCGACTTGACCTGACTCTGGCTTAATAATCATCTGATTGGCTGAGGTACAGCTGATGCTCTGTTGTGGTCAGAGATAGCTGGGTGACGACTGTGGTTGGCCATGCTCACTCATGCTGAGAGCTCCAAGGGACAGAGTTGCTGTTATACCACTTTTGTGCATGGTCCTGGAGGAATGAAATTGAAAGAAAGCACCGCTAGTGATACATGTAATGCTACATGATGCTATTAGAGGCGATCACCAGATTGACTTTCATATATATGGTTTTCACATACTGTGCCCAGCGTTCACTGACTCTACATGGTACTACGTGGCATTAGTGCTTCTTATTATGCTTCTTGCCATAATTTAAATGTCTATTTTACATATTTTTTTCCCTTAGAACCCTCCTAGAAATACCTACTAACTTTTCAGTGTGGGAAAGAGGGACAATTGTTAAATTAAGCCACTCCCCCTCATTAAGGGATGAATTGTAGGTTGTAGCAGTTACAATAGAAATGCTTTGAATAGAAGAATGAATCAATTAAGGCTGCAGATCTGAATGTTACACCTTAAAGAGTGACAAATAAGAACAGCAAGGGTGCAGTGGGACATGGACTCAAAAGAGGGACAGTCCCTCCAAATCAGGGACAGTTGGGAGGTATGCCTAAGCTGATTGGTGCAGATATCTTTCTTGGAGACCGAGCTTGGTTATTGTTTCTCAATGACACAGCGGGAACCACTTGGACATTGGCTGCTCCACTATGCTATGGCAACTGGCCAGAAGACCTTTGCCAATCAGCCTGTAGGGCACTGAGGGACATGATTTCCAATTTTAATTTGAGCAGAAATCCTCTTTAATGAGGGCTTCCATCTACAAGCTTGTAGACACAATCCACTCTGGGGCTCTGCTTCATCATCATTTGTCTCTGGAGTAAATGAATGTTCACACCTGTTTTTTTTTCTGATCAGGCATTTCAGTGAAGCCATGTTATGCTTCTCTCTCTCTCTCTCTCTCTCTCTCTCTCTCTCTCTCTCTCTCTCTCTCTCTCTCTCTCTCTCTCTCTCTCTCTCTCTCTCTCTCTCTCTCTCTCTCTCTCTCTCTCTCTCTCTCTCTCATAAAAAACCTTAATTACCAAACAGAACAAAAATGCAATCATGTAGACATCTCGTATTACTATTTTATTAATAATAGCATGTAAAATGCATCTTAGATGTTGACTCTCTTCCAGATATTGTTCAATCAGCGGCTCGTGCTCCATTCATCCTTACTAAACCTCTATGACGTCAGAGTGGCTTGTAAAGATGAAGGGACTGTGAGCCACTGGCTGCCCCCTTGTGTGCCTGCACCAGCTATTCAAAAGCTGAATGTTATTCAGAGGGCCAACGGCCAGAATTCTGAAACCGCAGTTCGTTATAAAAATTCACTTTTTTTGGCAATCCCACAACGGCTCACACTCCATTCATCTCTACTGTGCCTCTCTGCTGTCAGAGCAGCTTGCAAAGATGAACAGGGTATGAGCCGCTGGTTTCTTCTCTGGGTGCCTGAGGCAGCCATTCAGAAATGCCTGCTGCAGGTACACGCATCAGTTTAGGGAAGCTGGGGTTGTAGTCTTTACTGTGGGATCGCAGAGGATGTAGTCTTTACTGTGGGATCGCAGAGGATGTAGTCTTTACTGTGGGATCGCAGAGGATGTAGTCTTTACTGTGGGATCGCAGAGGATGTAGTCTTTACTGTGGGATCGCAGAGGATGTAGTATTTTCTGTGGGATCGCCGAGGATGCAGTCATCTACTGTGGGATTGCAGAGGATGTAGTCATCTACTGTGGGATCGCAGAGGATGTAGTCATCTACTGTGGGATCGCAGAGGATGTAATCTTTACTGTGGTATCGCAGAGGATGTAGTCTTTACTGTGGGATTGCAGAGGATGTAGTCATCTACTGTGGGATCGCAGAGGATGTAGTCTTTACTGTGGGATCGCAGAGGATGTAGTCATCTACTGTGGGATTGCAGAGGATGTAGTCTTTACTGTGGGATCGCAGAGGATGTAGTCATCTACTGTGGGATCGCAGGGGATGTAGTCTTTACTGTGGGATCGCAGAGGATGCAGTCATCTACTGTGGGATCGCAGAGGATGTAGTCTTTACTGTGGGATCGCAGAGGATGTAGTCTTTACTGTGGAATCGCAGAGGATGCAGTCATCTACTGTGGGATTGCAGAGGATGTAGTCTTTACTGTGGGATCGCAGGGGATGTAGTCTTTACTGTGGAATCGCAGAGGATGCAGTCATCTACTGTGGGAACGCAGAGGATGTAGTCTTTACTGTGGGATCGCAGAGGATGCAGTCATCTACTGTGGAATCGCAGAGGATGTAGTCATCTACTGTGGGATCACAGAGGATGTAGTCTTTACTGTGGGATCGCAGAGGATGTAGTCTTTACTGTGGGATCGCAGAGGATGTAGTCTTTACTGTGGGATTGCAGAGGATGTAGTCATCTACTGTGGGATCGCAGAGGATGTAGTCTTTACTGTGGGATTGCAGAGGATGCAGTCATCTACTGTGGGATCGCAGAGGATGTAGTCTTTACTGTGGGATCGCAGAGGATGTAGTCTTTACTGTGGGATCGCAGAGGATGTAGTCTTTACTGTGGGATCGCAGAGGATGCAGTCATCCACTGTGGGATCGCAGAGGATGTAGTCTTTACTGTGGGATCGCAGAGGATGTAGTCTTTACTGTGGGATAGCAGGGGATGTAGTCATCTACTGTGGGATCGCAGAGGATGTAGTCTTTACTGTGGGATCGCAGAGGATGTAGTCTTTACTGTGGGATCGCAGAGGATGTAGTCTTTACTGTGGGATCGCAGGGGATGTAGTCTTTACTGTGGGATCGCAGAGGATGCAGTCATCTGCTGTGGGATCGCAGAGGATGTAGTCTTTACTGTGGGATCGCAGAGGATGTAGTCTTTACTGTGAGATCGCAGAGGATGTAGTCTTTACTGTGGGATCGCAGAGGATGTAGTCTTTACTGTGGGATTGCAGAGGATGTAGTCTTTACTGTGGGATCGCAGAGGATGTAGTCTTTACTGTGGGATCGCAGAGGATGTAGTCTTTACTGTGGGATTGCAGAGGATGTAGTCTTTACTGTGGGATCGCAGGGGATGTAGTCTTTACTGTGGGATCGCAGAGGATGTAGTCTTTACTGTGGGATAGCAGGGGATGTAGTCATCTACTGTGGGATCGCAGAGGATGTAATCTTTACTGTGGGATCGCAGGGGATGTAGTCTTTACTGTGAGATCGCAGAGGATGTAGTCTTTACTGTGGGATCGCAGAGGATGTAGTCTTTACTGTGGGATCGCAGAGGATGTAGTCTTTACTGTGGGATCGCAGAGGATGTAGTCTTTACTGTGGGATCGCAGAAGATGTAGTCTTTACTGTGGGATCGCAGGGGATGTAGTCTTTACTGTGGGATCGCAGAGGATGTAGTCTTTACTGTGGGATCGCAGAGGATGTAGTCTTTACTGTGGGATCGCAGAGGATGTAGTCTTTACTGTGGGATCGCAGAGGATGTAGTCTTTACTGTGGGATCGCAGGGGATGTAGTCTTTACTGTGGGATCGCAGAGGATGTAGTCTTTTCTGTGGGATCGCAGAGGATGTAGTCTTTACTGTGGGATAGCAGGGGATGTAATCATCTACTGTGGGATCGCAGAGGATGTAATCTTTACTGTGGGATCGCAGGGGATGTAGTCATCTACTGTGGGATCGCAGAGGATGTAGTCTTTACTGTGGGATCGCAGAGGATGTAGTCTTTACTGTGGGATCGCAGGGGATGTAGTCTTTACTGTGGGATCGCAGAGGATGTAGTCTTTACTGTGGGATCGCAGGGGATGTAGTCGTCTACTGTGGGATCGCTGTAGGGGTGAGTTTATTTGGTACTTCCTGTGGTTTCATCTTAAAACACACATTTAGTGTAAAACTGAGATCGAGTCCCACACTATACAGGCCCATTGCCTATTCACAGATGGCCTCCAGGCCAACACCTGCCCCCCAGCACAGTGACTGTCAGCATCCGCAATGAATTGAAATAAAGGGAGAGGGCACTAGTTCCAGAGGCCGACTTGTGAATGAAAAATGGACCTCGATCTTTGCTCCCAGAAAGTTTTACACTGCAGGACTAGGAACATTCTGCTGTGTGGCAGAAAAAGTGAGTAAGGTGTTTTTAATTTGCCCAAACAGTCCCTTTAAGGTGTCAACCCAAATGTATTCTCAAGTAAGCCTTGGTATTTGTAGTGACCATTTTCCAGGTCTTGTCATTAGATGTAGTAGTTCCTGTGTACACTGGTAAGGCTTGGCATATGTTACCCGGATGCCGTGCTTGGTTATATCCTCATAGCTTTGGACTGCCAAGCTCAGCATTATTTTTATGGCTACCTCCACCTGTTATCTAACTATTCCCTTAGTAGCAATGTACTGTTTGTTTAGATTAGCACTACATCACATTTTAAGAGTAATAAACTGCAGCAGCTGGAAAAGCAGAAGTTATTATAATATAAATTCAGAGCAGCTTTAAGCCTTAAGGGAACATGGGAAGAATAAGGAATCACTTTATTCACCAAGTACTTTCCTCCCAAAAAGGGAAAGATGGACAGGTGTGTGCAGCAGATATTATTTGCACTTAAAAAGGAACAATGGCCAGAATTTCACTCTCCCGGGTGTCCTCTCAGATGGGGTAACCGATTAGGGATCCCCGCTGTTTGTCCCCATAGTTCCCACAGGAGATTCACCTACTTGACAAGGTGCAGGCGTGGCTGAAACCGAGAACGCTGATCTCCTAAGCAGGCTTGTTAGCCAATCAGTGTGTTCGGTTTCACTCTGCCCCATTTAGCTCTATGCAGCAGCACAGTGGCCAAAGAGCTGAGTACGCGACTGGCCACATGCCCACTCACCTCTAGCTGTAGGCATGCCCAAGCTGGCCATTCAAAAAGGCTTGGCAGGGGTATGTTCCACAGCTAGAGGTAAGCGCAGATGCGGTTGCGGCACTGTGAAGTGGCGAGGGCTCTGGGAACAGGGGGGGTTTCACACATTAGAGCTTCTCAATTGGGGATGCGCTAGGGAGTGGGACATAGATGGTTCTAGAGTCTTTTAGCCATACCCCCTGGTCACACCGTTAACCACATCAAATTTCCCACCCATTGACGCCAGTTTACACCCAGCCCAGAAAACAGAATGGAGTGGGGGGGGGGCATAAAGCATCCCCTTGCAGTCTCTTCCCTCCAGCTGTAAATATCTGCTCCAGCCCTTCAGCCAGAGGTTTTATAGTGAACCCAGGGAATTCACACATCGGGACATTCACAAGCTAGATGCTCTAGAGACTTATTGATATATATAATTATATATACACACTATAGATTCTAAGCCTAGGTTGCTCCTCTTTAAAGTGGAAGTCCAATCGACCTATAACCCCCCCCATCATCTTCTGGTAATGAGACAGGACGTGGGGGAGAGGGGTCATACACTGTTCACTCAGCGATTTTGGCTGGGGAGGGGGATAAGGGGGGGCTTGGTTAAGAGACTGGGGAGGGTGTTTAGATGGAGTTGTGGGTTGGCGGCTAAGGGAAAGAGTTAATGTGGGTTGTGGATTGGTGGCTGAGATAATTTTCTTAATTATCTTTTCTGCTGATCATGCGTTGCAGCCTATCCGCCTTCTTACTTGGCCCATCCCCATACTAGCCAGTAAAGACGAAACACATTACACATTGATAGTGTAAGGGACTTACCTCTGCCAGGGGGCCCGCGGCGAGCATCTGCTGGGCGACGCGGCACTCGACGTGGGGCTCCTGCTGCTGAGCGCTGCCGCCGCTCCTGGATGACTGGGAGCACAGCACGTCACTCTGGCAGCCTCCCGCAGTCTGCAAATTTCGCCACTAGTAGGCACTGCGCTGTGAGTGGCAGGCAGCACAGAGTCCTCCACACCTGATTGAATCAGGGGCTGATCAGCCTTGCTGCCAAGACTGACCAGCCCCTGGATAGTGTCTCCAATCACTCACAGTGTTGTAAGTTGCACCAATCAGCACATACACTCCCCCCCCCCCCCCCAGGGTGGCCATTGGTCAATTCCCCAATAAATATGGAGTCAGCCAAGTACTCAGTGCCCATGATAGTCGCTTGTGATTAGGGTGTGATTCCGTTTAGTTATCTGTTTCCGACCCAGCTTGATCGACCAACCCTGTCCACTGCCTGTACTGACCTTTGCTTTGTCTGATCACGAACATGCTTGCTCCTTTGGATACCCCGCAATCTCTGAACTCCCGGCTTGACCCTTTGGCTACCCCTGACTACGCACCTGTCTCACCCCTGTGTTCTGACACACCCTCAGGACTGACTACCTGTGATCGACCTCGGCTTCGGGATACCCTCGTGGGTTATCGGCCTTCACCATAAGCAGCCATCCTTTGCGCCTATTAAGACCTGGGGCAACCGTGTCCGGTGAGGCATACCTAGCATCCCGGCAAACGGGGGCTTGACTATAGTCATAAGCGGTGGTGGAGATTGGGGGTTGCCTACTTACAGAAGGCTGGTGTCCCGCTGGGCATCACAGATAGGTTACCGGAAGTTGCCCAGGACCTTATTTTCCTCCAACAGGTCATTTTTTTAGGTCTCTACACAGGTGGAAATCTGCAAAGCCTGTCCTGTTTCGAGAAGAGGGCTGGGAGGGGAATCATGTCTCTCAGTGCCCTACTGGCTGATTGGCGAGGGTCTTCTGGTTCCCTTGTAGAGATCCTGTGTAGAGATCTAAAAAATTACCTGTTGGAGGAAACTAAGGTCCTGGGCAACTTCCGGCAACCTATGGTCAGAGTGAAATCTCAACTCTACTGAAAACAACAAAGGATTTTCTTTGACAACTTGAGTAGGCCAGCCTGTCAAAGAAACTGCTGGAACTAGAATTCTTTACTGCAATCAATGTGTAATGTGTTCCTTCTTTACTGGTTCCCTTAGCCATGCCTACCCAGCAAATTTGAGACTGCCGATTGGCTGATCTCAAATGTTATGGTGACGCAGCATGCCGCTGGCTTCATTCACAGGCCCTTCTGTAATCAATCTGTAAGCATGCACCTCAGCCCAGAGATGCTGGGGATGCGACCCCTGGCCTGGAATGCACTGTAAGACCATTGGAAAGGTTAGTTTCCTTGAGTGATCCAGAGGGGGACCCCAGGGAGTTAATTCCAACCTCCTTCTTGTTGTAACGTTTTACCAAGTCTATTTTTCTTTACATTTTTTAAAATTACTGTAGCAGCTGTGCTGCTGCTCGCTTGCATCTATGTATGGCCATTTAGGTGCTTAATAGTAAATTTGGCCTAATCAGACCTCAGGCCTGATCAAATATAATATTAAAGTTCATCTGTGGCAAATGACTATCAAAGGCTATAAGTAGTTTAGGCTATATCTTATCAGTTCATCTCCACTATGTCTCATGTCAGTTCGCTCTAAGAAACGGAATATTTCAAACACAGCCTTTAATCTGATTCTCTCATTCTTAATCTTACTAATTAGGAGAGTTGCTAAATTAACCCTGACGGAAGGCTTGGTAATTTTTATGTTTTCTGAAATGCATTATTACTATCTGGAGCAGGAAAACATAATCTATGCACACAGATGTGAAAGAGCACTGTTTCTCAACCTGCAGAACATGTACCCCAGGGGGGACACAGCGGGGTTCAGGAGCACAGCAACAGGCAGTGTCTGACTGGTCTGGTATATTATTTTTAGCAATGAAACGTTATCCCTTCTTGCTTTTAAAGTAGTACAAGGCCTGTGGCCTACTTATTTAAATTGATCACCTCCTTGGGGGTACTTGGTTGGAACTTCTTGTCACTAGGGAGTACTTGGTGAAAAAAGGTTGAGAACCATTTTTATAGATAATCCCGTACATCATTCCATCTGGAAGATTTAACTCTATAAAGTTATTGGCTGTTTAGATTTCACACTTACATACAAGCATTGAAGAGAATGTTTAAAGTTGCTTTTTGACATTTCTTGGGTGGCCATTCAATCATCTTCTAATTCCCTAGGTGATATAGTGCATCTTGTAGAGGAAGATGACTGTAAATAGAGAATGCTCTTGGATTGAATAACTGTCACATGGACATATCAGAAATTGAATAGGACCTATCTACCCTGAAAGAGAAAGAGAATCCAGAGGGCCATATCCCAATCCTGGCAATAGATGGGGGCCAGGATGGTGGCTATCAGTCGCTGATTTTTGGGCCCCAAAACATATACAACTATAGAACTTGACTTTCCCTGATCTCCACCTCAGACTTGACATTCCCTGATCTCCACCTCAGACTTGACTTTCCCTGACCTTCACCTCAGAAGCTGTGTAAAGATCAATAGATCTTTGGTTATGCATTCTCTGTGTCTCCGAGCCAAACATTGCTACTTAAAATGATATTTACGGCAAAGGTAATTACCTTTAAAAAACACCATTGCATTGGGCTACATTTGGCACTGTCCTAAGCTGTTTTGCGTTTTTAAATTGAAGCAGAAATGGACGAGATATTGGGGTTTACACTTTCAGCCAATGACATTTTCTTTTTCATCCCGTTCCCCCAATCAGCTCAGCAGAGTGGGACAGGATTGCTGGTCCCCCCTCCTCCCACCCCTCCCTCTGCCTCCTCCTCCAGATTTACATTGAACAACCAGGGTGTCTTATGCAAGTTCTGGGAATCTTACAGACCCTGCCCATTATGCTGACTATTATGCAGCATCAAAGATTTGAAGACCACACCCACTTTTTCCAGAAGTGAAATTATATAGTGAAACTGTAAACCTCAATATCTTGGCCAGTTCTTCTTCAATTTAAGAACAGAAAACTGTTTATCACAGCGCCAAATGTAGCCTGATGCAATGGTGTAACAACTACCTTTGCCTGCTGTAGCACTTTAAGATGGGAAATCCCTTACACTTAAACATGTCAGGCCCCAGGTGTGTGCCAACCAAACCCCGGTCTAACTCTACCTTCTCACTTTTACACAAGCCCCCATTTGTCAGGAGACACTACTCTATCGTAAAGAACCCTAAGACTTAAACTAGCAAAAGATGACTTGTGATGGCAGTGGTGTAATTAAATGTGATGGGGCTTTGGTGCAAACATTAGATGGGGCCCTTTCATGGCTCATACAGTAAACTTTTTTTTTTCTTTTAACTCAATTGGATGCAGTTAGACAACTAAAAACTGAAACAGCAAAGACGAATGGTGCTTCCTTTTTCTAAATGATGGCAAGTGAGCACAAATGTGATAAATAAAGTGGAGGAGCAACAATGATGGGGCCCCCTGACCTTCTCAGCCCCGGCGTGGTTGCACCCCCTCAAGTTACACCCCTGTGTGATGGTAAGGGCCGAAAACCAGGGCTGGAAATGGGAGCGGTAGTGGTCAGGAATTCCAGGGTAAGTAAATATAGGTAATTTCATTGTGACTAGGCAAATGGATATTCTAAGCTATATTCAGAAATGTAGCCAAAGATCAAAGGGTGGATGTCCAAAAAGTTAAACAGGCTAGGTCAATCCAGGCTAAAGGTTGTATATCAGATGTAGAAAAGGTCAGCAACAGGTTAACAGGTAACACACAACTGATTGCTATTATGGGCAGTGTGTGACTGGTGTTGGGCAACACTTATTTAACTCCTGACCAATCAGGGGCTCACATTTGGTAGAGCCAGCATGTTTACTACAGTGGCTCAATGACTACAACAGCATATCCCCCAAATCCTGCTGACGCTCTTGCTATGTCCCTCAGGTAGCACAGCGCTACCAGAGGGCAGCTAGATGTGATTTAGGAATGGGGGATACCCAACAGATGAGGTGAGTACTGATTGCTTAAAGTCCATCTAAACGCAGTCCTACAGATTTCTTGTGTAAAGTAGAATCAATTTTCTTCTTGCACCCCCTCCTCATCCTGTTGACTCATGCCTCTTATATCCATACTTACAGATAACTGGATTAATGGCCACTCTTCAATGTTAATAGTGAATTAGTCTGAGTCACAGCCCTCAATTACATTTTTAAGATTCACTTATTGCTCATCATCTTAAATAACAGTTACGGTAGTTTGCTGGGTGACCTGTACTTTTCAGCAATGCACATTAACATGCAGATAAACAAGCCTAAAACCTAGGGATTTCTCCTAAAGGCCAACCCCAGACTAAATGTTTAGTTTTAGTTTTGGATAGATTTAGATTGGGGATGGTTAGAACCACTTTAAAGGATGTCTGCAGGCTAAGTATAAAATCAAAGGCATATTTACCCTGCCTACCAGGCATTCCCGCTGCTTTTTTATGTGTGGTGTAAGCTTTAGTTGCTAGGTTCTAGCCCTTGGTTTTTAGCCTCTTCCCTTTAAATTCCATACTAGTCAAGTCAACATCCTCCTGAGTTCCAATTCATTTTGCATGACTCTGTGAGTAGCCAAATTTAGGCCCTTATTTATAAAGGAATAGCGACAGGTAGCGACTGGTGAGCGACCGGTAATGACGGGCACCGCCACGAGAACGCCAGCTCCCCACCACAATCACACATTTATCAAGGCAATCCTGCTTAGCGACTGAGATAGCGGCAGATAGCCACTCATTCATCATTATTCCAGCCTCAGCCCACAGCGCCAGCGTCAGACCTTGAACAGCGACAGGTATGACCTCTCGCTACCTGGCGCTCTCCAATGCATTTCAATGGAACAATCTTTAAATATTAATAATTAATTGTTATTTTTTTTTTTTTAATGTGAAAAATTCTGTGACCACTTCTGCCATGTTAGATATTTTTTTTAAGGTAAAAAAAAAAATTTGTGCAGAATTGATATTACAGGTCTGATATTAATGTATTCATATTACAACATTATTTAAAAAACTTGTTTTTTTTTGGTTTCCAAAAATATGGTTGTTTGGGGGTTAAAAAACTACTTTTAACCCATCGCCGCCAGCGCTCTGGGGTTTAAGCGTGCATTTCACAGCGCAATAATTTTTTGAGCGTGATTTGTTAATGCATATGGTGGGAGCCGGTCGCTATGGCCAGCCGCTATCATGCGCTCCCATACAGCGCGGAACCTGTCAAATAGCGACTCCTCACCCAATATTCAACATTACTGCACACCGACTGAGTCGCTGTCAACAACCGAACAACGGCCAAGCACAGCGACTACTAGCGGGTGCTGTGAAAATACTGCTACAGTCGCTCAACTGTCGCTACCTGCCGCTATTAATGAATCGGCCTCCCCGTGTGTGCGGGAGGGAGTTACTCCCTCTGCCTATCCGTTTTCTTCTGCACAGTTCACTGCTAGCAGCATTTATATGTAGAAACTAGATCCAACATTTTGTATGTAAGACTGAACAGAATTGTGACTCCCACCAATGCACACAGAATAGAGCTGCTCACATTTTTATGTAGGCAGGGGATGGCATTCAGGGCAGGCTCTTAGCAGGAAGAAAGCGTGGCTTTTTGAAAGGGCAAGAACAGCCTTCTGAGCAGACGAGCGGGGATAAGACTGCTAGCGACCATTGGGCTTTTCAGGTTGGGCAGGTGCATAGTGCCATGCAAGCCAGCTCCACGATTCCTAAATAGGAATGCGGAAGAAGGTAAATGCTGTTGTCAAAGTATGGCTTCCAGTGGTGGTATGCACATTGGGATGCCCCCCACTGTATAGTTACTCTCCGTTTTCATCTGGAGAGTCTTGTACTAAGCGAAGCATCGAAATATAACAGGAAAATTAATAGGTAAGATACATTGGAATATGTTTCGTTAGGGATCTATAAAGTATGTTTACTACAGTGATCAGTTAATTCACCCATAAATGGAATCCTGCTCCTGCCAATTAGGATTAAAGTGGACCAACATTCAAAAATGACTTAAACCAGACCAACACAACAAACTGTGTTCATATGCATCCCTCCCCAGGGCAATTTGGATTGCAGCACAAAAAATTAATAACCTTCTTCTAACTCCTGCTGGGGTAAATTTTAAAAACAAGATGGCGTTTCATGCATTTGCAGGCCACCTGCAAACAGGAAGTGCAGATGGGCTTCCTGTTACTGTGCATTGTCAGTTGGGAGTTTAAGCTCCAAAATGGCTGCACCTTTGTTTTCCAACTGTGCCAGGCTGTTGGTCCGTTTTAAATAGAAGGCCCCCTCCTCTCCCACTAGTCTCTAAATGCCCTGTGTCCTAGCTCTCCTTAGCCAGTCCTGGATTTCTTTTCCCCTGGGGCAATGGAAGTCGCTGCACTTGCTCAATGCTGCCAAGATGAGGCACCAGTTGCTGTAGTCTGTGAAGAAACTCCTGGCTCCCCGGCACTGGAAAAGATAAGACAAGGAAAAGGCTAGCATGGGGGAAGCAGGTAGGAAGTTTGTATTGCCAAGTGGTAGCCTACAACCAGCACTGGCGTTAGGGGAGGGCAAACTTGGCAATTACTCAGGGCCCCATTGCTAAAGGGGCCCCTTTCCCTAGAGCATAGGACATAATCTGGAAATAATATCATGTTTCTGGATGGGGGTTGCTGTGCAGTTCAGATGTGGGCACAAATGTTCCTGCAAGTGATGACACTCAGTGAAAAATAGTTTAGAGGTTCCACTTTTAACTCTGCCCACAGTTTGTCCAAACTTATCTATGCCTGAGGTAGGCTTCCTTTCTTTTGTAATGAGGCGTGGGCTCATTATTATGAACTTGTATGGTTGATCTTTGTCTTGATGTGCCACTGAAATAAAATTAGAATTGAATTGAAAAGTTGTTCTGATTTGTAAATCCGCACACACACATAGTGATATAATAACCCAGCAGTTGCATGTGGGCTGTAACTAGCTCCTGATACACACGGCCACCTGGGACACTAGGCTGCCTTTGTTCTCTATTGAATTATAACACTTTATGACTCATTTCATTTGGAATTGTCCCAACATTGTAAAGTGGGGCTTTTGTACTTGTTTTTATTGGTAGCATAATAGAAAGAGCAAAACACACTACTAAGAATGTCAGTATTCACCGACTCTGCTGGACAGGAATTCTAAGCTGGATCATTTAAAAAAGCAGAGTGACAGCTCCGGAAGGAGAAGCCGCCCCCGAGGAGTAAGATTAGAGCTGAATGAAAGTAGTAGCTAAGTGTAGCACGCATTTTACTGATTTACTATATTTTTTAAATGTCCCGATTCTATTCAGAAAATATCAGACCATGCTGTCAGTTTTAATAGAGGCCTAACTAATGCCACAAGCCTGGACAGACCCTTTAAAGAGATTTTAAAGTCTAGTTTAGAGTCTCTTTAAAGTTTTTAAAGAACAACATAGCTTAGCTTACTGTAGTTTAAAGTGATTCAGTAAGCAATGCCAAGTGTTGGCCCATTGTGTAGGGCTACGTCTGTTAATGTCCTAAACACTTTTCAGTGTTTAAAAAGAAGCTTTTGTTGCTGAGATAAATAGTTTAAACATTTTACTTTCACTTTCTCTATCTTCCTCACAGAGGGTGAGTGGGTGTGACAGAGCAGGGGGGTGTAATGCCATGCTTGTGCACAAGCTGAGAGGGAGCTTGGGGCCTTGGTCATAGGAGACAAAGGATTTTTATTTGTTGAGCATCATAGCAGAACCCAGGGGGGGGGGTGGAGAAACCAGACACTGTAAATGTTGCTCCAAGTTGCACTTTAGGACCCAAGGCAGCTAATCAAAATTCACTAATGAATGCAGTGAGGTGGCTCTACCTTTTATTAAACCTTGCATGGAGCGTCCCTTTAAGAATCGCTAGTTCTAACAAGCCTCTTTCCATTCTGTGCTAGTAAAAAATGTTTTTTCAGCTTTTTTTGGCTACTGCTTCCCCTAGTGGCCGAAATCAGGCCACAGTTTAAAGCGGACCTAAACACAGGATGTTCCCTCACCCCGATTTGGGATGCACCTGTGTGTGAAACCCTGTGGTTCACCCATTCACTCACCTTCATGTTTTCAAAGCGCATACTCAAGCTCTCGTACAAACAGATCTCACTGCAAATTAGAATTCACCTTGTGCTCCACCTTCCTTTGAGTATTCACCACAGATGCTCAATATGGGTTAGGTCTGGACACATTCCTTGCCAATCCAGCACCATTATTCTCAGTTTGACTGTTGGCATTCATGGCTCCCTCAATGAACTGTAGCTCTCTACAGTTGGCAACACTAATTCAGACACAAACCACTATACTTGACTATAAGCAAGACACACTTGTCTTTGTGCTCCTCACTTGTTTGCCACCCCACACCCTCTTGACATCATTTGAACAATACGAGTTTATTTTGGGCTCATCAGACCACTGAACGTGGTTCTAGTTGTTTTCAGCAAACTGTTTGCGAGCTTTCTTGTGCATCATCTTTAGAAGAGGTTTCCTTCTGGGACAACAGCCATTGCAGATCAGTTTGTTTCAGTTTGAGGCCTATGGTCTGAGCACTGACTTAACCAATGCTGGCAGCGCTCCAACTTTAATTTTGGAAACACAACCTCTATAATTTTGAGCATGTGCACTCAACTCCTTTGGTGGGCGATGATGAGACATGTTCTAAGTGTAACCTGTGTTGTTAAACTGCTCTATGGTCTTGGCCACCAGGGGTGGACTGGCCATAAGGAGACAAATGCCAGAGAAATGGCTGGTGGGCCACACAGCTTTGGTGGAGTCTGGGATGCTAACTTTACTAACACTCCCATCCAATCCCTCCCAGCCCCTTATCCCCTTCCCGAATCTACCCCCTAATCAGCCTATGCCCCCTTCTAATGATTTAGCCTCAGCCTTGGAGCACACTGGTTGACTGGCCAGTAAGCTAGTGCTATTAGCTGGTCATGGGCAGGCCAGGTGCTGGTAAAATATTGGCTAATTTCTGGCCCCTGTCCTCCACTGTTGGCATTCTTCTTCTTATAGCTTAGGCCATTTTAAAACATTTTTTTTTCAGATCCACAAAGAGTTCTTTCCCATGAGGGGTCATGTTAAACTTCCAATGACCAGTATTAGAGAGTGTGAGATCGCTCACACACCTGCTTCCCATTCACATGAGACCTTGTAACACCAATGAGTCACATGACACTGGGGAGGGAAATTGGCTAACTGCGCACAAATCTTCATTCAGGGGGGTATTCGCTTTTGTCACCAGGTGTGGCTGCGTTTTGGCTGTGAGTTTTTGTGAGGACACACTAAATGTACACTGTTATACGAGCTGTACACGAACTACTTCATTGTATCAATGGGCTTGATTCAGAGCTGGGTGAGAAAATTGCCATTTACTTTCATTAAAGGGGAGTAGGGGCCAATGGGGGGGGGGGATCGGCCCCTTTTTATTTTTGGTCTGATGTTCCTCTTTAAAAATTAGAGCTGGGGGCGTGGCCAAGCGCCAAGGAAGATGGCTGCTTCCTCTTAGTGCTCGGCACATTGGGGCGCAGAACTCACCTCACAGCAGCATTCACACCGCTTTGGCAGGCATCAAATCCCGAGCCCAGCACCCCCAGCGATCCCCCCCCCCCCGCCTCCTGGATGGGTAAAAGCGGGGTCAGAGCAAGAGACTGGAGGACGGGTGGAGACAGGAGGGGGACCACGTGTCCTCGCCAGCCCGACATCATGGCGGAGCTCCGGCGCCGGACTGCCTCGCGTGAGGACCCTGGGGGAGACCTACGGCGTGAGTGCCCGCCGGGCTCACTGAACCCGTCACTGTCTGGACCGGGGGAGACAGACCAGCCATCAGCTCCGGAGGTAGGAGTCGCCGCAAGCCCGGACCACGCTATTGCCTGCCTCTCTTGCACCGGGAGGGAGGCGATGTTCCTCTGCCTCTAGGGCCGTTGTACTGCCCCCCGCCTCAGAGTCCTGGAGCAGCCCGGGTGGGGGGGGGGCGCAGAGCTCGCATCCTCCCAGTTCCTCGCCGCGGAAGCCGGGGTCTCCCTCACGAGCCTGCACTGTACCCCTGGATGCATCAGAGAAGTCCCCCTCAAGATGGCTGCAGGAAAACCTTCGTGGGGGTGCAGGGGGTGGTGACCCCCGATCCCCATATCATGGCTCCCGCACGCCTGAAGCCCTTGGGGCAAGTCGGGCCCTGCAAGCAAGCCCTCTCGGCAGCAGCAATCATATTCAGGGCACCTCACCCTTGTTCGTCTCAGATAACCGAGAATTCCTGTGAATCTTTGAAGAAACCCCTTTATCGGGCTCTAGTGATCTATCTCAGCCCTTGGTGGGGGATGCCTTGGAGGGGGACCCTTGCAGCCTACAGGGGACCCCACACCCAGCTGACCCAATTGTGCGAGATGAGCTTCTCCTGGCGAAATGTAAACTCTTGCTGCAACAAGAATTGGCCGCTGCAGTGTCCCAGCTTTCCGCCAGCTTTGCCAGCGACATCAGAGACCTGGGAGATCGGACCAACACTCTGGAGGAGAGGGTAGATGAAATCGTGACGGTCCTGGAGTCTGGTGAATCTGCTACAGGGGCCATGCGTGACGAAGTGACCCTTCTACAACAAAGATTAGAAGATCTTGAAAACAGATCCAGGAGAGAAAACGTCCGGATCCAGGGTCTCCCGGAATACATGGAAGACGTTCCCGTCACAGTGCTACTTCAGGAACTTCCCTCCATGCCGATTGACCGCTTGGAATTGGATAGAGCACACAGGGCCCTGGGCCCAAAGAGATCGGATGGTCGCCCAAGGGACATCGTCATTAGGCTTACTTTTTCCCGCACGAAAGAGGCCATTTTGCAAGCCTCTAGAGGTGAATCCAATCTGTCCTTTCAAAATCATGCCTATCAGATATACCCTGATGTTGCTCCCCAGACACTCCAGCGTCGGCGAGAGATGAAACCGGGGCTGGATGTTTTGAAATTGCATAATATCAGGTACCGATGGGGATTCCCCTTTAAGTTGATGTTCTCCCATGCGGGTCGCCAATGCACCGCTGGCTCCCTGGAAGAGCTGCTGGGCCTCATGCGGGGGTGCCCAGATGCCAGCCTTTGCGGCCCATATGGGAGAAGGTCCGGTCACGGAGGAGATGGGACCGGAGGGTGGATCGTCCTCCCGGTCCCACCTCTGACCCAGGTTGAGGTCGCCTGGCCTCGGCTTGGGTTCAGGTTTAATGTTGAGGCGCCCTCCCAATTCTTACTATAAGGGGAATCAACGGGCGTAAATTGGTTGCCTGAGTTAACCTCTTTGAGCCCTCCGGCCCCCTGTACTGTTGTTGGTTACTTAATTTATGCAGTTTATTCCTGTATTCTGAAAACAATAAGGTTAGCGTTGTTCTCTTTCGTGTTCGGGCCGGACCTAGCATGCCTTGGGGTATGGCCCCTGGAGTGCTGGTGACACCTTGGGCTGGGGCCTGTGTTTGGGGGGGGGGCGGTCCCCTTCCTGGCCCTGTGCGTGAGCGTCTCTTCACCGTGGGCCCGCGGGGGGTTGTGGCTTCTGGCTTTTGGTCCCCTGGGGCCCTTGGTGGCGGGATGTGGATCCGTTTGGGTTTATGCGATCGGCCCCCCTCCCCTCTCAGGGGGTGAGCCGGCACTCTTAGTGCCCGGTCCTTTCTCCCTTCCTCCCTAAGTAAAGTGCTGGTAGTCACTAATTTCCGTTAACCGCCACTTTGAAGCGGGGTGATAGTCTGCACCCCTGTGAACTACCCCCCACACATTTCAAGTTGGCTCGCATTGGGGTATTCTTATCCCCAGTGGTTGAGTCGCCCTCTGCCATGGCAGAAGATCTTTGGGCCACTACGGGCCTAGTGTGCTACGCTGGGCTTTGGTTTATGCTATTTAGATTGTTTGTTAAGTGTAGAGTGTTTAGAATGTTAAGTTTACGTTTTCTAATGTTTCTTATTAATGTCCCCCTTCCTTCCCCCCCCACCTACCACCCCCCTCCTCCCTAGCCCCCTCGCGTCTAGCCCGCCTTTTTTCTCTACTCATGGATTAACTCTATCCAGATGGTGGGGCTAACGGTTAAATTAATTTCCCATAATGTCCAGGGGTTCAACAGTCCTGTTAAGAGGAATAAGGCCTTTCATTATTACCAATCATGCAAGGCAGATATACTTTTCCTTCAGGAGACCAGGTTCTCAACTCACTCTAAACCAAAGTATCTGAGTCATCACTACTCCGTGTCCCATATGGCGTGTGATAGAGAAAAGAAAAGGTGGGTGCTGATAGCTTTTAGTAAAAACCTTCCCTTTGTCTGTTCTAAGGAAATTATTGACCCGACCGGTAGGTTTGTTTTGCTGCAGGGGTCTCTCTATGATATTGATCTCACTCTAGTGATGTACTATGTGCCTAATTCCTTCCAGACACGCTTTCTTAAACACCTGCTGACAGTTGTCCGGAATAACACCAAGGGCATCCTGATAGTGGGCGGGGATTCAAATATGGTGGTGAATCCTAAGGTAGATAGACAGAGGACGGGCCACCCCGTGAATGTGATGCAGGGATCAGATCCACACGCTGCTTTTGGTGATCTTCTGGACACCCATGGTCTCTGCAATGTCTGGAGGGAAAAAAACCCCACCACTAAAGATTTCACATTCTATTCTAATCCTCACGGGTCTTTCTGCAGGATCGATCACATTTTTGTCCCCCAGGCTATTCTCCCGGCTGTTGTTAAATCGACCTGGTCTGACCATAGCCCGGTGATGGCGGCCGTTGATCTGCTGGTTCCAACCAGGCGCTCTTTTAACTGGAGACTCAATTATTCCCTCCTTTGCACTCCAGACACCTGCTCAAAGATCCGTGAGGCCCTTAAAGAATACTTCACGTTGAATGCTGAGTCTGTCCGCTTCCCGATTACTCTCTGGGAGGCCCAAAAATGTGTCATGTGAGGTAACATTATAGGCATAGCTTCCCTTAGGAAAAGGGAGAGGCAGAAGCGATACGAGCAGGCTGAGTTGCGTTGGAAGAGAGCCCCGAACTCTAGGAATAAGAAAACTGTAGATAGCCTTAGGACGGAACTCAACATGCTCCTGGATGACCAGGCTGAAAAAAGGCTTCGCTGGGCCAGGCAAAAATTCTACGCTAGGGGCAATAAGCCTGACACCATGATGGCCCGGAAGCTGCGAGCCACTGTTCTCGATCGGCGTCAGCCAATAAAGCTTAAACTTAACTTGGGTTCCGTCACGGCCAACCCGGACAAGATTGTTGGTGCCTTTCGAGAATTCCTTTCAACGTTGTACTCGGCTCCTTCAAGAGCCGACAATGCCGACCTCGAGAAATTCTTCGAGCATGTTGAGTTACCAACCATCGCTCCGGATCATTTAGATCTGATGGACTCCCCTATAACACCCCAGGAGATACTTTTGGCCATTAAGTCTACCAAAACCTCTAAAACCCCAGGGCCCGATGGGTTCAGTGGCTTTTATTACAAGAAATTTGTACCCCTTCTGGCTCCCCACTTGGCCAACCTCTTCAATGCCATGTGCACGGAGTCATCCCTGGGCCCGAGCGCACTACTGGCAGATACTTGCATGATACCTAAGCCCGACAAAGATAGTCTGTCAATCCCTAATTACAGGCCGATATCCTTAATCAACACCAATGTGAAGTTGTTGGCCAAGGTGCTGGCGGGTAGACTGAATACATTTCTAGAGGGTATTATACACAGGGATCAGGTGGGTTTTGTACCGTCCCAGCAGGCAGGGGACAATGTCAGGAGGGTCACCCATCTGGTTCATCACGCCCGGACAAGGAGCATCCTGGCTTTGTCCCTGGATATACAGAAGGCTTTTGATACTATCTCATGGGACTACCTGCTCTGGGTCTTACAGAAATGGGGTTTTGGGCAGAGATTTTTGGACTGGATCAAGGCTCTCTGTGACGCCCCCACAGCACAGGTAAGATATCTGGGCTTTACTTCTGAGTCATTTCGTATTTTTAGGGGTACTAGGCAAGGTTGCCCCCTCTCCCCAATTTTCTTCATACTGGCCCTGGAACCCCTGGGTATAGCAATAAGGCAAAACCTGAATGTCAAGGGGTTGGAGGTTGCGGGAATTCACCACAAGGCTCTCTTTTTTGGAGTTGATGTCATGCTGGCGGTCACGCAACCTATCACCTCCCTTCCAAACCTATACACTATTTTGGATCACTTTGCCCGCATCTCTGGCTTGACTATAAATAGTGACAAGTCTCAGGCACTTAATATTTCCCTGATGCCTGAGTTGGTGGCTCAAATTAAAGCGAGTTTTCCCCTTAGATGGTCGACGGAACCGCTTCCGTACCTGGGGGTACGCATCCCGGCGAGACATGAGGACCTCTACGAGGCTAACTATCCACCCCTATTTAGATCCCTGACGCGGTTGCTTGAAACCTGGATGCCGCATCCACTCTCTTGGCTGGGCCGTATCAATGCAGTTAAAATATCTATCCTCCCCAAACTTCAATACTTTTTTAGAACGCTGCCAGTACTGATCCCATCCTATAGGCTACGTGCAATGCAGAAGAGAATATCGGCCTTCATTTGGGCTGGTGCACGCCCGCGAGTACCGAGGCGTACAATGCTCTGCCATAAGTCTTCAGGAGGACTTGGGGTCCCTAATGTTAGTATGTATTCTACGGCATCCCAGATAGCCCAGCTGATTCCCATGCACTCCCTCTCAAAGCCTCCCCTCTGGACCTTCTTGGAACTTCCGAACTGCTCGCCGGCCCCTATAGATGGTCTGCTCTGGATGGACCCGGCGTTTAGACCTAAGACACTTAGTCCCCTGATGAGGCATTCACTCTCGGTGTGGGACTCGGTAAAATACTCTGCCTCCCTGATGTCTCCTCACGCCCCTTTAGTGCATCTCTGGGGTAACCCGACCTTCCCCCCGAGCATGGAAAATAGACTAGCTTTCAAGTGGTGGGTGGACCATGGGATAACTAGGGTGCTGGACCTTCTCTCGGAGGATGGGATTATGCCTTTTAGTTCCCTGAGAGAAAGGTATGATGCCCCCCAACGCGTCTTCTTTCAGTACTTACAATTAAGTCACTGGCTGTCTCCCTTAACTAGATTGGGGTCGCCCATCCGGAGATGTACCCCCTTTGAGAGGGTCTGCGGGGAGGATTCATTTTGCAGGGGGACAATATCCATGTTATATTCTATGCTGAATGCCATAGGGATAGGCACACATGTGCACGTGGAAAAGTGGGGGCGAGATTTGGGCCCATGCCGCTCTGAAGGGGGGGTGGACGGAAATCTGGAATGCCGCTTCCTCAAGCTCCATACATGTTTTGACAACTGAGACGGCCTATAAAGTTCTATACCACTGGTACCTGGTGCCAAGTCGCCTTGGCAAAATGTTTCCGGGGCAGGCCAATACTTGCTTCAGGGGCTGCAGTGTAGAGGACTCCATTTTGCACACTTGGTGGACATGTCTCATGCTGACACGTTTTTGGTCTCAAGTATATAAGATAGCCGGCAAAGTATTCCGGACAACCATCAAAAAGGATCCCTGGGTGGCCCTTCTCCACTGTAGCGCCCCAGAGCTCACTAAAAAACAGAACAAGCTATTTGTATACCTGCTTTTGGCGGCCAAGCAAACCATTGCCAGAGGGTGGAAGAAGCAGATTGTCCCGCTGTCGGAGGTGTCGTCTAGGATGAATGGGTTTTTGGTTAACGAGAGGCTCTCAAGCATCCTGGCCGACACCCAGGACAAGTTCCTCTCCATTTGGGAGCCCTAGATACAATATGCCTGGCCTGATGCGCCAGTGGGTATGCTAAACTAGGTGACCTATGCGGACTAGATCGCGAGGCCCCCCCCCCATTCCCTCCCCTCCTCCCTGTTCCACCTTACCCCCCTTTCTTCTTCCTAAACCATCGCACTCACCCTTACCCTGTGTGTCTCCCTTCCCATTTGTTCCTTGTGTTTTGCTGCTCTCTCGGCAGCCCACCCCTCGACGGTCTCCCGGGCTGCGGGCCCTGGATATGGGTGTTCCCCGCGGCTGCTGGTGCCCTGGCTTGGTAGGGTCGGGCTGAGCGGCGGGGGGTGTGCTGAGGTGAGATGACAGGAGTGTCCGCTTGAGATTGCTTCCCCCGACGCAGGAGACAATGTGAATAAAAACTCAATACTGGCATACATTCATACAACAATCGTTTATTTATGCCATAATTATACTGCAATTGTACTGTTATTTACCATTAGGAAGGCCAAAGATGCTGAGTTTTTTCTTGGTTAATAAAGTGGTGTATTGTTGCATGCTCTGTAACGATTGCCTCCCCTGCGCGGGATGGATTTCTGCCTGCCTGATCACCTGGACCTGTATCGCTTCTTTTTCCTGAATAAAAATATTGACGGTAAAAAAATTAGAGCTGATATGGCAAAAACAAATTCTCAAGGCAGCAATATGTGCGTTGATGTTCCATACTTCTGATGAAGGGTCAATTTACAGGCCATTTTGATGTCTTATTTATTGGGACTTTGAAACTTTGCATTTACTTGATAGTACAACAGTATGTTTGCTTATTGCTGTATTTATTACCTTTCGGGCTTAGAGAGATGTTGCTATATGGAGAAGCTTTAATTACCATTAATGGTAATAGTGTTTCCATAACTCTTCCATGACGGCCCCTGAAAAATTTCATATGAGCCTTTTCTTTAGGGTGGAAGCCAACGCGTGCAGTCTGTAATTATTTGCAAATGTAAGAGAATTAGACCATGCTACTACTTTACAAATCTGGTCAATTAATCTTCCTTCCTGAAATGACAGGAACGCACTGGGGAAGTAAAGGTGGGTCTAATTTATTTATAGGGATCAAGTGCTTCCTGTACCGGAGAATTGAAGGAGCTGTCTCCAGGGGGCCCGTCATGGAAGAGGAAATGGAACTATTATTTTATAAGATGTGAGATTTAGATTATACAATGGCATAACTGACATTTTAGATGACTTTTTGCTTTGAGGTGTGAGGGGGGTAAATATGTGCCACTGTTTGCTCTGTAGATCGTATTGGGAGAACATCCAAGGTTATCTGATTGTCCAGAAAATAATTTTGTGTTTGTTTAGAAGTATTAGTAGAGGGTAATTACTGATGCCCATTAGCACAGTGCACATGACAACATAGGTAAACTAAGGCAGGTAATCCGCTGTCATTTCTAAGCAGCATTAGTTTCTTTTCCACCAAAGTCAGGCAGGAGGGATTTCACAGAGCAGAAACTAATCCAGGGTCATGTGACTTGAACAGAGTAGCGTTAATCCTCCAGCTGGTCACATGGAGCAGTCATTTAGCTTATTGGTCAGTATGGGCTGTTTCTCCGTTGTGCTTTCATAAATCCTCTTTGCCAAGCTGCATAGTACTCTAGTAAGATGAAATCAAGTATCAATGAAAGTCTATCCCTGTAAATCAACATGGGAAAGTGCTGCAGCTATGGTGTGTAAAGCTGTGACAGAGACCTGAACTGAAAATGGCATTGGCTCTAAAAAGAATTACTATCATTTGAAGGTATGTCCAAAATGGTGTTATATGTAGGACTACCTTGTGTCTTAAAGCAGACCTATTCTCAAGCCCAGTGATTTCCAGGAACAAAGACATTCGACCTTGGCGATGCGACCTCAGCAGTCAAGAAAATGTGCTGTGACAATAAGATTTCTCTACTGCCTCCTTCCAACTCACTCTGATAATCAGTTTTTTGATGTAAAACATCCGCTTTGAGATTATAACTTCTCTTCGCCTGATCAAGAAGAGCTGAGCATAGGTTACTAATCATGTGGTTCTCAACTGAAGACACATACTTGTCTCCCCTGAAGCAAGAGCAGAGGCATTCAAATCTCTCGCTGGAAATTGAAAATGGAGCTTAACATCCATCTTGTCAGGATCTGCTGCTCGGGTTGAAGAATACCCAGAGGGCCATGCATAAGGTATATTGGGCATACCTCTAGTGATCAATGATCACACATGTGTGGGACACTATCAAATGTGTGTCCACTGCGAGGTATAAAGGAGGTGCCTTCACTAAGGCATCTTACTGTTTGGTCAGCTTCCTTCAGCATTTTATAATGGATCCTTTGAATTCCTGTGGTGACCCGGCTTTCCCTCTGGCAACTATTCGGTTGATTTAGATACCTCATTATGACCTTTGGCCTGAACTTTAACTTTGCACCTTTTATACCGGCATCCCACCATGACTATGTTTCTAATTTAGATCCATAACTGCCTGCCCTCTGCCTCGCTTATTCTTCTTCCTCTTCCAATTGAGATTATGTCCTTGAAGACCACCTGACCCTCCAAGTGCATGTCCCTGGCAGTCTCTGCAACCAAATCTAAGACCACCGGACCTGACCTGAAAACCAGATCTGTTCACAGACTCCAGGCACTGCAATCAAGTTTTTATAATATTGGATCTTGCACAGCCCTCACATCATCTGGACACTGCACATTGACACCTCTTTGAAGTGATCATTGACCAGATTTGCATTTCACTAAGAATAACACATTTTCCATGCTTCTGCCGCACATACAGCGCTGTCCTGGTTCACCCGAGACAATGACACAGTCCGAGACTGGCTCCCATTGGTGGAGACCGTGCAGACCGTTGCTATGCATCAAGGATGGTGCTTTATGTGTGGCGGTGCCTCCAGGGACCCGCAGTTCTATTCTTTGAGCTGGGATCATCTCTTTCTGGGAAGAAAGGGATATGGTGAGGTGGTTGTCCTACTTAACAATTAATTAATAATTTGTCTGGCTATTCCAGTGAAAATGTCAGGGTTTGTCCCTCTAAAAAGCTGTCCAAAAATCAAAATAGACTTCTGGTCCTGGTAAATGTGTCCAGGGGCATCCCAATTAGGGATGTCCTGCAGTGTAAACTTTAAGGACCCAACACAGGCTGAACCACATAGTTACCTACTTCCAGGATCCCACAGTGATAAAATGGACACAAAAAACATTGTTGATCTGCAGTGGATGGGTGTTATATCTCAACTGGTGCCCATTCCATTTTACTTTTAAATCTTTTTTTATTTTATTTTATTCAATTTGGATATAAGCATACAATTGTCTAGTCACAGGTTGCAGTAAAATATTATACATATCCGTTTTACACTTTGTCTGGTACAGATTAAAATATTCTATTTAGTCGACCCACCGGTCAGCATTACTACGACAACCAATGTGTCCGTTATACCAACAATGAACATTTTTTTTATTTTTAAA
Source organism: Gastrophryne carolinensis (assembly GCA_027917425.1). Taxonomy (NCBI): domain Eukaryota; kingdom Metazoa; phylum Chordata; class Amphibia; order Anura; family Microhylidae; genus Gastrophryne; species Gastrophryne carolinensis. The sequence continues at coordinate 406,055,192 of CM051237.1, forward strand.
CACTTATTTCAAGACCAATTACCCCGTTTTGGGGTTCGAACATTTGTAATCAGCCCATCCTGTGGGCCATTGTGAATTAACCAATAAACCTATAATCATATTGTTTACCCCCTGCATGCTCCATGGCTTCTGTTCTCCCAAACACCCCCCAGACCCCGTTGCAGCCCCTCCCCTCGTCCACACTTTCAGGTTAAAGCGGATCTTCTGTGAAAAGGCCCCCTGCCCTGGCACGGAATGGGGGGCATACAAATAAAAAAGCACATACCTAAAGAAGCAAAGCCGCATCCTCCGGCTTCGCGTCTGCTCCTGCCACCCATTCACTTGAATGGCCCGGGCGAGAGTGTGCACGGAGCTGGGTGATGCGGCTCTCCGTCTTCCACCCAAGATGGTGGTGTCCAGGATCCGGAGTACGGCGAAACTGGCATGTGTGCCTGGCTAAGCTATGGATTTTTTTCTGCCTCAGTACCAGGGAAGGGTGGCAGGGTCCATTTTTACTGAAGTTCCGCTTTAACCCATTGTTGCTTCATTTTATAGTGCTAACGGTTCATACCCATCCGCTATCCTTGTAAGGAACCAGGTGGTTTGGCCCAATGAGGCTTGGATTTGGGGCTTGAAATTATAAGACGATGTGTCTATATAACTCTCCCATGTAGGGAAGAATTTCTGGGCCTTTTGCTCTTTTTGCAGCACAGTTTCCAGGAATTCCATTTGAAGCAAGAATTTTAGTTTTGTTAGTAATAAAGACAATGTAGGGAGGCTCTGGCTATATCCATTCGTGTAAAATAGACTTCCTTGCCATGGCTGAAATTATAAAAGCTAGTCTTCGCCCCCCTCTCGAAACTCTCACTGTCTAGGGTGATGAGGACAAACATGGCCCACTCTGGGGTATTGGGGACATAAGGGTCGATTCAAAGAAACATGTAACAGCTTGGATTTTGGTGCCGATCATCCTATTTTTCCCGTCCGCTCGTGCGTTCGTATGAACTTGCGAGTGATTCTATAAGCAAATACGTTTCTATCCTAAAATTTTCGGCCGTTCGTATGGCAGTTCGGGAATCAGACCTATGTCAGTTTCCATCCTGAATTTTCCGTTTCATTTCTCAGGTTGCAACATTGGTTTTGCCCTTTTTCCTTTTTTGTCTGGACGTAAATCCTTCTGATCTTGCGGCTGCGCACTACAAACTTACCTCATTAAAGTGCATTCTAAATATTTGGTCTTATTTTTCTTTATTTCATTCATTTTGTAGTAACCAACCATTAATGAATGCATTTGCATAAGTAAATCTTACTTTGTTTAATTTTTAGTTAACTTGCATTTTTTTCTTGTGGATTTAATTTTAATATTTTGGCTTCAAATGGTACAACTTAAAATTTTGGGTGTGGTTACCCACACCCTCTACATACAGATTGCTCTCAAATATAAAAAAAAACCCAGCAACTTCTGCATGTTATGAGTCTAGAAACAGCCAAGATGGCGGCTCAGGTATTATCGGGCAGCCTGCAAACAGAAAGGGCCTTGTGACTGTGTTGCTCTGCATTCTTTGATTTCTGACCTTTCCGTGCCCCCAGCTCTGCTGTGTCTGTGCAAAATACAGCAGTAATCCACATCCTGTACTTTATCCCACTCTCCTCTCCTCAGTAAGTGTGATGCATCTGACCAAAGATGTGCTTAAATAATTAAACAAAGCAAAGGTAAACAACTACACCAATAAATGCAATCTAAAAATATTATTCTAGTACATCAATTTAAAAATAAATACCAAAGGACATAAGTTTCTTTAATTAACGCAAATATATTGCAAAATAAAGGTTTACATGCAAAGGACTAATTAAGGTCCACATTAAAATGCTTTTATAAGGCATACATGAATCAGGTATGCATTGCCATACAATTTATGGCCTCGGCCATGCTGATACATGCAGTTCATTGGAGCTCAAGACGCGCAGACTCCTCCACATAGCCAAAAAACCTGTTCAAGAACAGCAATCCGACTGCTAAAAGGTGTCGGCAGTGGCTTTCTTTTAAAACGTATTTAGAGGTTTGAAAACTGCTCTCTGAATCACACCTAAACACATTCGATTATCCTAAGTTTTACGTTTTGATCCTAAGTTTTAGGATTTGATCCTAAGTTTTAGGATTTGATCCTAAGTTTTAGGATTTGATCCTAAGTTTTACGTTTTGATCCTAAAACTTAGGAACGAACTTGCGATGATCGTAAGAGCATATACGCATTCGTACGTAGGCTCGTGCGAGTCGGAAATGGCCAAAAAAACAGGAAAAAATGACAAACACCCACCCAAACTTACGATTCTCGATCCGAAATCAATTAACTTTTGCTCTTTGAATCGAGGGGATAGTTTAGCAAATATTGTAAAGAGTATTTGATTATCAGCTGCCAGAATTCCTTTACCTTTGGGCATTCCCAGAACACGTGAAAGTGTTTGCTTCCTCTTTCTGGCATTTTGTACAAGTATGTACCCATCAAAAATGCCCTGTAGAGTGAGATATATGAGTTGTGGAAACATGAAGGGACATTTGCCTGTAGCTAGATGATGGGAGCATTGACCAGTGGTAGTTAAAGAAGCACTATCAAGAAAAAATTGCCCAATGATAAAAATCCATACAAATATGCTGAATAGCGGGATACATTATACATCCAGCATCAGGAAATATCCAGCCAGGAGGTTTGTTTTATTCTAATGGAAGAGAAAATCAGGGGTAACAGACTCCCCTGTGATACACTAAACCTGTCACCCCTGGATTTTATTCCTACCATGACAGAATAAACCACAAGCTTGGAAGGAGTCTTAATCAGTTAGGGAGTATAAGTGATCCCTCCCCTCATTAGTCAAGGTGTTTATATGGATTTTTAATGTTTCAGAATTTCACGATAGTGCTGCTTTAAATTTTTTTTAGTAGTTTGGGGGTGTTCAAGTGAGGGAATTGTTGCGTCCAACTCCGCGGCTTTGGCAGAAATAATGAAGTATTTCTATTCAGATTGTATTTTTTTCCTTAGTTTGTGCCAGGGGTTTGCCATGCTGAATAGAGCAAGGGGGTTATTTATGATTGATTCAGGAAAAAGTTCACTCAGCATTTGAACGGGGGATTAGGTCTGTGTGGTCTATCTTTGTTTTTGTAAATCTTGAAGTGTGGTGGATCCAGTCTTTAATGCTTCTTGTTATTGCTGCTACTGTATGTTGTATTGTTCGATGTCTGGCAGGTTTACGCCCCCTTTCCCTTAGGTTGTTGTAATATTATAGTATCCTGTTTTTTCCCCCCAAATGAAGGATCCAAAGATTTTTTTAATTCTTGTAGTGTGTTCGGGGTCCAGAAGCAGAAGAAGGGTCTGTAACATATAGAGCAGTTTGGGGAATGTAACCAACAGGTTAATTCTTCCCAAGTATAATAATTGCAATTGCAACCATTTATGCAGGTCCCACTCCATCTGATCCTAAACATGAGGAATGTTGTATTTATGGAGTAGGGAAAGGGTTTTGCTTATATTTATCCACAGGTAAGTTAAATAGTGTTTTCACCATTGGAAATCACAATTTTTGGCTCAGGGCGGTTGAGTTCTTTTATTGAGTAAGATCAATTTTGTTTTGCTTTCTTTAATATTGAAGCCCCTCATCTCCAATACCCAAAAAGCCAGGTCCATTAAACTGTATCAAAAGCTTTTTCTGCATCAAGACTCGGTAGGACACCAGATTGCGGGAAGAAACCACTGCCATGGCCAGGGTGGTGTGTATTCCTATAGTGGAGTGTTTCCCTTTAAGGAAGCCTAGTTGGTGAGCAGTCAAGACTAAGGGAAGAAAAGATTGTAGCCTATATTTTTGCCAGACTTTGGTAATCTGTATTTAAAAGAGCTATAGGGTGATAAGATGAGATGTTCGGGGTCTTTCTCCGGTTTTAAAAGCATAGTCATAGTAGCTTCATTGAAATTTGGAAAGGGAGTGTTTTGTGTCATGTTTGAGGTGTATCCCTCTATGAGAAGCACTGGTATTCCTGGGAGGAGCAAACTGTAAAATGCTGTCGGCAGGGCAGGGCATCTTGTTATTTGGCAGGTTTTAAATGGCTTTTTGGATTTCCTGGACCCCAAGAGGTGTGTTTAAGAGCTGGGCGTGGGTCTGTGTCGGTTGTGGTAAGTCTATTCTTTGTAACATAGAATGCAAGAGGGACGCTTCCCCTGCTCTGCTGGAGTACAACCCCTCAAAATGCTGTTCAAAACTCTTGATTATTTCCACTTGCTTTGTTAAGCAAACCTTGGTAATGGGGTGTTGAATTGCTTGTATGTGACGTTTTTTGTCTTTGGGGTTGGACAAATTAGCCAATAAGGAGTACAACCCCTCAAAATGCTGTTCAAAACTCTTGATTATTTCCACTTGATTTGTTAAGCAAACCTTGGTAATGGGGTGTTGAATTGCCTGTATGTGACGTTTTTTGTCTTTGGGGTTGGACAAATTAGCCAATAAGGAGCCCATCTTGTTACCCCACCAAAAAAACAGACCAGTGTAATCAACTTTTGTTGTGCTAGAGCTGGCACTCCAAAACAAAAAACAGCCTGGAGCTGGGTGCCTATTGCCATGCTGGCCAAGACTGACTTCTTAGTCAACCAATCACTGCACAGCATTCACACTGTTGCTGCACTGACTGACTGCCTAAGCAATCAATTACAGCCAGACTAAGGAAGTGCTGCTCCTGGTTGCCCACGGCTCGGTTTTTGATGATTATTTTCCTTGGTTCATACCAATTTGGGATGCCCTGCCCCTCCTAGCTACATCCTTGCTTCTCTACAAACCAAATAATTTACAATGGTTCTTCCTGATCTTGTATTCGCCCCTGGGCCTCACAGATACCTGACTATTTGTGACTTCTGACTATTTCGAACTACAAAATGTAACATTCAATGGACTTAGATATGTAGCAAAGTGATGCTTATTGGATTTACTAATAAATTTCCCTGGCCTATCTAGACTAAAGGACGTTACCTCCTGCTATCTTTAACAGTAACTGACAGCTGCCCCCAGTCACGAATGAATTCCTAGTCTAGGATTGAATGTTCCGCCTCTTAGTCAGAGGGCACTGTATGCCCCTGTATACTAAAGCTTAGTGTATTTTTGTAAAACAATGCCCTCGGGACCATATTCACATTCTGTTACGCTCTTTCCCCTTATTACTGGCTGTATATATTGAGCTCATCCAATTGCTCCTGAAATATTTTGCCCCTTGTGGTATCCTAAAAGCTGGTGTAACTAAAGCTCTTTATAAAGGAATCAGGAACCCCTTACTTCTGCTGCTTTTCCCTATAGCGATTGAAAATTCAATTTGATTTCCCTGCTGTTTCACCACACTTTAAATTTGAGTATCTCCCGTTCCTTCTCTTTTATAGTTCTGTTAGCACTGTATTCCCAACAGCTACATTTTTTTGTACAAGCGATTAGGATATTTTTAGAAACACAAAACTGCAAATGTTTTGCCTAATTTTCCACATTGCTGACTTGCTGAATTATTTTCTGTGTTATCAACACTTCAAAGACTTTGCATCATCAGCAAACCAAACCAAACCTCCCCTTATATAATTTACAAACAGACTAGTTATAACAGAGCCTAGGACTGAGCCTTGTGGCGTGTCATTTGTGCCAAATTATGAGATCTACCTTTTAACCAACTTTTTTTAACCAACCAACCAAAGTGCCTCCAATATTAAATGTGACCCTTTGAAAAACAACAATTATATAAAGCCCCCTAATGCTTAGTTACTATTTTTAATCAGAGTTTTTCCTTTATAAAGCCCTCCTCATAAGTTAGACATCACCAATCAGGATGCGCCCCCCCATTTTGTAAGGAGAAGTTGATGGACCAGGACTGGCTAGTCTGTACAATCCTGAACTCCAGGCCAGATGGCCTATAAATAGCCTGACAAACCTTAAACAGGTGATGCTGTGGGCTGGGCTGATGAGATGCAGGAGGCACCTGCAGCCAGGATGTGGAGAGCAATGCAGCCAAGTGTCTGTGTTGTCGATTTATTCTAAGTATGCAGCACATCCTGCTCCAGATAATGATTCATAAGAGATGGGAATACCTCCACCAGAGGGCGCTGGACTGCAGAGATGGCAAAAAGAGGCCCCTCCCGGTCCTATATATACCCGGGACCTGCCACAAATTCCCCAGTTTCTTCTCTGCAGTCGGCTGCGAAGTACAAGAATGATGGCTTCTCTGTTCGCAGGTGAGCAGGGCTTATCAGCTAGTGGCTCTGTAGAACTATTCCCACCCGTTCCATTTCTTCATTTATGCCTCCCAACTTTGGCTGCGGTGGTCGGTTGATGGTAGGCTGCACCTTGATAGGTGTTTTTTTAGGAGCCTTGCTCCAACCGCAATCCCCCCACCAAAGGGTAGGCAGTGCAGGCTTATGGTGAGCCTGATTTGGGATGCTCCTTCCGCCCCTTGTCCCCCCGCCCTGGTCCTCGGTGGGTCTCTGCTAGCTAACCGCCGCCCCCCCCCCCCATTTCGCTGTCCCGTTAGTTCGGGGGGGGGGGGGGTGCATGTGTGTGTGTATATGTGCTTTTTGTTTGCATGTTTTGCTTTCACTGCTCTCAGGGCTCCGCGCCCAGGCTGTTGCTGTGTCAGTTTGTACTGGTTTAAAATTGCCGCCACTGACGCGCGCTCCTTGCGGCATTCCGCGGTCAGCGGCGACGTCACCGCAGGAGCTGCTGCGCGCCTATTGGCTGGACTAGTCACACGTTTTGCCTTTGCGCTTTTCTTGGGGGCGGAGCTTATCGGGCGGCGCGCTCCACTTCGTTCTGTCCTGCGGCCCGCTCCATGAGGTACCCGGCACCATTTTGGTCTCTTCCTCCGGCGTGACCTTTGACTCCCCACCATGGTCCGTGAGTGCCCCTGTGGGCTTATGTCTTGTCATGTATTTTTTATTGTATGCTTATGGGTTGTCATCGTTTGTGTCTTTCAGGCGGGAAAACTGTATAAAGGTTTCTCCCGGTCCTACCCCCCTCTATTAGTTGATAAAACTTTATTAGAGGCTTGATTAGTAAAATCCTCACACTTCCCTGGCAGACCTTTGGGGCATCCCGGGTAGCTTTTACAGCGTAATTCCTATTGGCCAATTGGCCCACTATAATCACCATATGGTTTCATCATAAGGCTTCACAAGATATTGTGCTCGGGGTCCCCTCGGGACAAGCCCGGCCGTGTGTGGCATGTGGGGCATCCCCTGTAAGTGATGATGTGCGGGTCTGTGTACCCTGCGCCCAGCAGGCGCTTGTGCTGCATTCTGGGCTATCGGTGACTGGGCCTGCACCCACTATGTCTTCACCTACTCCCCCTCGCCTGAATTTGACTCCCAGTGAGCTGAACACTAGTGGGAGTCTCAACCTGATGTGTCTTCTAGGCTGGCTAACATTGAGAGGGTGATTGCTAGCTCTGTGGCCCGTAAGGCCCCGGCTAAGAGGCGGCATGTGGCGCCTGGCGTGTCTGTTTTCTGGATTTTCTGGACATGACTGACTATACCCCCCCTTTAAGAGGGGGAATTGTTCTCGGATTCAGAGCTGTCTGATGATCAGCATTACAGTGGTGCTGACCCTGGCTCTGATCCCTGGGATGCTGATGACACCAATAGACTTTTGACTAGTGCTCTCTATTTCCCTTCCTGCTGCTGCTCCCAAACAGCAGGGGGAATTGTTTAATACTGCTAAGCCACGTTTGGAATTTCCAGAACAGGCCCATTTCAACAATCTTGTTCTCAAAGAGTGGGAGCGTCCCAGCCAGCTTCCCGGAATCCCTAAGGGCTGGGATAAAAAGGATCCCTTTCCCACCGAAGTGGTTAAATATTGGTCAACCCCCCCCCCCCCCCCCCCCCCGGAAGTGGATGCTCCAGTCTTGGGGTTGTCCAACACTTCTGTGGTCCATTCCCCTGATTCCACTACCCTGAAGGATAGTAAGGACAGGCGTATTGACCAGTTGGCTTCCCATGCCTTTGCCTGTGTGGGGTCTGTGCTTCTGCTATTACTGCTGTGGCTATCAGGACTCTCCTCAGGGGTCTGCTGGAAAATGCCCCTGATGATGCTTCTAGTGCCGAATTCAGGGCCTTGTCACATTGTGAGATTTTTATTTCTTATATCCTTTCTGCTCTAGATGACAACATTAGGATGTGTAGTAGAACCTCAGCCTTGGTGGTTGCTATACGCCGCTCTGTTTGGCTGCGCCAGTGGGCAGCTGACAACGCTGCTAAGAAGGCTCTCACGGGGCTCCCCTTTAAGGGGCTGCGCCTATTTGGTGATCGCTTGGACCTGTTTGCTAAGGGAGGTAAGTTACCCCAGCGTAAGAAACAGCCGCGGCCCTTTCGGGGGTTCAGGCACCTTTAGCCCCTCCTTCAGCGGATCCAGGTCTGGGAGAGGGGTATCCTTTGCGGGGCACAGGGGTGACTTCTGGAGCAGAGGCAGAGGACGTGCCCTCCCAGGAGCCTCCTGGGGCTCTAAGCCCAAGTCTGCCACCAAGCCCATTCAGCCATGAAGGGGTGCCCTCACCCATCCGAGTGGGGGGACAGCTGAGGCTCTTCGCTCATGTCTGGAGACAACAGGTCTCAGATCAGTGAATTCTGGAGGTGGTGTCCTCCGGCTACAAGATAGAGTTCACTGCCTGGCCGCCCCCAAGATTCCTCAGGTCCCGGATCCCTCAAAATCCCCTGGCAGCTCAGGATCTGTTTCTGGCTGTGCAAAACCTTCTGGACATGGGGGTCATCTGTCAGGTCCCTCCTTGGGAAAGAGGTCAGAGCTATTATTCCAATCTTTTCACAGTGCCCAAAAGGGATGGCTCAATCAGGCTCATCCTGGACTTAAAACTTCTCAACAAATTTGTCAGAACCAGGCACTTTCGCATGGAGACCCTGTGCTCAGCTGTCGGCTTGTTGCGCCCGGGGGACTTCATGACCTCCATAGACATCAAGGACGCGTACCTTCATGTTCCAGTCTTCCCAGGGCATCAGAAATTTCTCAGGTTCGCACTGGAAGACCAGCATTACCAATTTCTAGCTCTGCCCTTCGGTCTCACCTCGGCTCCCAGAGTCTTCACCAAGGTGCTGGCAGGTGTTATGGCTCTCCTCAGAGCTCAGGGCATTCGCATTCTTCCATATTTGGACGACCTTCTCATCACTTGTCGGTCTCTCCATCAGGCAGAACGGGATACCCAGCGGGTTATTACCATTCTGGAGTCGTTCGACTGGGTGATCAATCACCCCAAATCTTCCCTATCCCCATCTCTGGTGACTTCCTTCCTGGGCATGCATCTGGATACTGTTCAGGCCAGGATCTTTCTTCCTCAGCAGAAGGTGGACTCTCTTCTGTCATTCCCTCACCCCTCCATCCGGCAGGGGATGCAGCTAGTGGGGCAGATGGTGTCCTGCTTTGAGGCGGTTCCCTATGCGCAGTTTCACATGAGACCTCTTCAACTCCATCTCCTATCAGTCTTGGACAAGAGTCCCCTGTCTCTGGATCAGGCCTTCGTTCTGTCTCCTCTGGTCCGGCGGTCCCTCTTGTGGTGGCTGGACTCGAGGGACCTGTTGGGTGGCAGATCCTTCCCCCCCTGTTGGGAGACAGTCACCACGCATGCCAGTCTGGCAGGTTGGGGGGCTTCTGGAAAAGCCTACAATTCCAGGGGCTGTGGGGCCCTCAGGAGGCCCATGCTCCTATCAACAGCCTGGAACTAAGGGCGGTCGGGTTGGTTCTGGCCCATTTGACTCCTCACCTTCAGGGCCGGCCGGTCCAAGTACGCTCAGACAACCAGACGGCGGTTGCCTACATCAATCATCAGGGAGGGACTCGGAGCAAGAGTGCCCTCAGGGAAGTGTCCATGATTCTCTCTTGGGCGGAGGACAATGTCCCTTGCATTTCAGCTGTGTACATTCCGGGGGTGGAGAATCTGGAGGCAGACTCTCTGAGCAGGGGGACCTCTCGCCTGGGGGAATGGTCTCTCAGCAGCGAGGTCTTCCAATCCCTGTGTCTCCGTTGGGGGTGCCGTGCGTGGATCTGTTTGCATCTAACCACAACCACAAGCTCCCAGTCTTTGTCTCTCTGTCCCAGGATCCCCTGGCCGTGACCGTGGATTCTCTGACTCTATCCTGGCAGGGGTTCCGTCTCCTGTATCTGTTCCCTCCATTCCCCCTGCTGGGCAGGGTTCTGCGCAAGTTGGTTCAAGAAAGGCCCCCAGCTGGCCAAGACAGGTGTGGTTCGCAGACATCGTACAGTTAGCAGTAGATCAGTACGCTCTACCCATGGTCCCGAACCTTCTCACTCAGGGACGGCTTTGCCATCCCAATTTACAAACGCTGGCTTTGATGGCCTGGCTGCTGAAACCTCCATCTTGATGAAAGAAGGGCTTTCTGTCTCTGTAGTTAATACCTTGATCAGGGCTAGGAAGAAATCCTCCTCTTCTATTTACTATAGGATTTGGCTGGCCTACATTGACTGCTGTGAATCTAAGTCCTTCCCTGTCGTGTGTTTTCCATCCCTAGGATCCTGGAGTTCCTTCAACATGGTTTGGATCTGCGTATCTGCCTTGGCTGTTTTCTTCCAGAGGTCTTTCGCTCAACATCCTCTTGTCAAGACCTTCTTCCAGGGGGTTGCTCATGTGCGTCCCCCACGTAAGCCTCTGTTGCCAGTATGGGATTTGAATTTGGTTTTGTCTGCCCTTCAGGGCCCTCCGTTTGAGCCTGTGCATGAGGCTGCTCTGTCTATTCTTACTCTTAAGGTTGCCTTTTAGTGGCTATCACCTCTGTCAGGCGGGTTTCGGAGTTGGCGGCCCTTTCTATTCAGGCCCCCTACTTTGAGAGACATCTGGACCTACTTTGAGAGACATCTGGACAAGGTGGTTTTCAGATTTAAACCGGATTTCTTGCCTAAGGTTGTCTCTGCCTTCCATCTTAATCAGGACATTGTGCTTCCTTCCTTGTGCCCTAACTCCAAGGAGAGGGCCTTGCATTCCCTGGACATGGTCAGGAATTTGCAGTTCTACCTGGAGGCTACTGCGCCCTTCAGGAAGACTGATGCTTTGTTTGTGGTACCTTCCGATCCCAAGAAGGGTTTGGCTCCTGCTAAGTCTACTATTAGCGAGTGGATTTGTCAGGCCATTTTTAGGGCCTATTCTGCTAGGGGAAAGGAGCCCACTTTCCGTGTTACGGCTCATTCTACCCGTGCTGTTGGGGCTTCCTGGGCTTTTCAGCACCAGGCTTCTGTTGATCAAGTTTGTAAGGCTGCTACTTGGTCTTCTGTTCATATCTTTTCCAAGTTTTACAAGGTTGATGTTCGGGCCTCAGATGATGCTGTTTTTGGCCGCAAAGTTCTGCAGGCGGCAGTGGTTTGAACTGCACGTTGTTGCTTTTGGGGATCCTACCCTATGTACGGACACTGCTATTGGATGTCCCATCTGTTATGAATCATTATCTGGAGCATGACGTGCTGCATACTTAGAATAATACAATTCTGTGATTACACACCTTGTAGAATTGGTATTATAAGTATGCAGCACGTCCTGCTCCACCCCACCCTGATTGCTTTATCTTGGATCCTCTTTTTTCTTCTTTTATTACATGAGCATAATCGCTAATTGGAGGGGGCAGGGCAGGGGGTTATGTTTATTTTGCAGGAAGGGGCTGGAGTGGCCCTTTTGTATATAAACTCAAAACAGCATTCTAAGATTTTGCTGAGCACCTGCCTTAGCAAAACACAGTAGCTGCAGTTCCCCCACAAGAATGAACAGGGTGCATTGTGAGATGGATGACCCCACCATTATAATCTCAGTATCAGTCCTATCAGATTATCAGGTATGCTTAGGAGCTAGTCTCACTACTTTGAAGAACCGAAAAAAACAGGCGTAGGATTGTTTTAAAATAATATAGAGTTTTATAAATTGTTAAAATGGTGTGCAAAAGTCCAGCATTTGCAATCCCAAGCAGAGATATAGGCCAAACCAGGGGGATTCACGCAGTGGGGCATCTTAAGCTGTAATGCCCCAGGAAGGAGGGGGAGCAAATAAGGAGGGTCCTATACATGGAGTTTTGTCCACTCAAACACCAGTACAAAATGGTGCACAAAAGATGGGTGTTTTTTAATGTTTGATTGTTTGAATCAGTCTTGTATTGTCTCATGTCTTCTCATGACATAAAACATCTAAGAAGTTTACAAATGGTGAAACTATCTTTTTCAATGAAAGTGAGTGGCAAGTCAAAAGTTAAAAATAAAATATCAATAGCTTACCTTTTATTCAGTGGCTTTAGTGTCGCGCTTCTCTTTCTGTACGTCTCTTCTCATTCAGCTTTCAGTCCCCACCCCCCGCTGATCTGGTCCATCAATCAACCTTTGGTGGACCAAGAATGGAAACACCCCCCACACCCTGCCCAGAAGTCCTTATTGGCCGCCTCTCCCTGCAGCTCTAAAACCCCGCCCCCCTTTTTCATCTCACACTCATCAGAGTGCGTACATCACATTGCTTTTGCCACACCCACTGTTTCTCTTCATTTTTCTATGAATCTCTAATGCTGTAATACTTTTAAAGATAAGGGTCTTTTTGAAAACAGATTTAGGAAGTTTAGGACAGTGCAACGTGTAGCCTGAGACAATGGGGCAGCAATCAGGCTTACCTTTAGTATAACCTTAAGCTGTGTAAATACTGTGCGCATTGTGAGAGTTTGCACCTTGAGGACATACGATTGTCAGCTTCCTGACAGACATGAGCTGATGGGAAGATGCTGTAAAGCACTATAGAACATGTCTGTGTTATATAAATGTTAAAGCAGACCTTCACCCTGAATAAGAGCCTATCTTATATGTTTCCCACACCCTGTACATACAGATTGCTCACATTAAAAATCATCCCACCTGCATCCACTGCATGTTATGAGCCTTTAAACATCCAAGATGGCGGCTCATGGGTCATCAGGCAGCCTGCAAACAGGAAGTGTCTTCTGACTGTCGCTCTGCATTCTGGAATTGCTGTCCTTTCCCTGACCCCAGCTCTGCTCTGTCTGTGCAAAGCACAGCTATAACCCGCCCCCTGCACTTTATCCCGCTCTCTTTTCCTCAGTATATGTAATGTTTCTGAGTCAAGGTGGCGACACCCATATCCTAGAGTCCTGAACAGAGTTGCAGCCCAGTGAAGGAAAGAATAATAAGTGACTAAAAACTTAAGATATATTAATTTTAGATGCTGGGGAATAGTTTTGTAAGGGTTTGGGCTTTTCATGAAATCATGCTGAAGCTCCGGTTTAATAATAGCCTGTATTAGCCCCTATTTTAATGCACAAGGTCCAATCAAAGCCTTGCAGTGGAGCCAGTGATCTGTGATTACTTCCTCCATTCCAGACATTACCAAGCGAACGCCGAACGCGCTCCTTTTCGTGTTTACCTTCTGAAAAGCGCTAGTTGTGTAGCCAAGCGCTAATGATGAGGAGACTGGCAGCATCTCATAGTGAAACAGAATAAAGAGATATTTTTATCCTCACATGGAGGGGTTGCATTATTTATAGAGCAGGTAAACACACCTTAGAAAAGTGTGTGCCGCTCTCTAGCCTGAGGATCTCGCTGGAGATACTACATTGTTCAGCCATGTTTACTTTTGGCACAGCTGTTAAGCACACGGCTCCCTCTTTATTCCTATTCAAATATTTACAAAAATACCCCTATTTATTCTTGTAATGTCACCGTGGCCTCATAATAATGCCTAATAAATGGGACCTGCCTGATACAAGACACCTGCACTCCTGAAAAAAGAATCCATAACCACATAAACAATCAAGTTTTTGATCTGTAGTTAAACAGGTCCTTCTGCATAATTTAATGAAAAGCCCAAGCCTTTGAAAAACTATTCTACAGCATTTAAAATAAATATATTTTACGTTTTTAATCACTTCTTATTCTTTTCTCCACTGGGCTGCAACTGTGTTTAGGATACGGGCGCCGCCATCTTGGCTCAGAACATCACACATACTGAGGAGAGCGGGATAATGTACAGGGGTTGGGGGTTATAGCTGTGCTTTGCACAGACAGAGCAGAGCTGGGGTCAGGAAAAGGACAGCAATCCCAGAATGCAGAGCGGCACAGTCAGAAGACACTTCCTGAGCCTGAGACTTAATGTGCCACCATCTTGGATGTTTAAAGGCTCATAACATGCAGTAGATGCAGGTAGGATGATTTTTAATGTGGGCAATATGTATGTACAGAGTGGAGGAGAAATATAAGATAGGCTCAGGGTGAAGGTCCGGTTTAAGTATTTAAAAGTAACTGGAATATTAGATGTCCAAGTCTAGAAAAAATAACAGCATTTTGGTCTAGACCAGAGGTTCTCAACCCTTTTTTATCAAGTACTGCTCTCCATTTTCTAATTATCTCAAATACCACCCGGGTGGTACATATGGGTGGTGAGTCTATTAACACTGCTGTAAAAGTACACAAAACAACTATTTAAATTGTACAACATGCACACAACTGCACATAAAAAAAATTCATTGCCCCTTGGAGCAGTCTTGTACTTGGGCCTAAACAAAAGAATAGATGGCAGCAGGTCAGGATAAGGGACAGATCAAACAGCAGCCTCGCCACGTACCTCTTAATAGGATCTTGCGTACCACCAGTGGTACCCGTACTGGTTGGAAACTCCTGGACTAGGATATGAAAAGTTACACAAAACACAGACCATTAAACAAATAAAACTCTAGTATCAGGCATGGCTGAATGTGGTGGGGCCCAGGTGCAGACATTAAATGTGGCCCTGTTAAGATTCATACTGTAACCCTGTTTCTTGTCATTTTCAGCAATGGTGTAACAATATCCTCTGTCTGCAGTATCACTTTAAACCGGACCAACTGCCTGGCACAGTTGGAAAACAAAGGTAGCGGCCATTTTGGAGCTTCATCCTCTGGTATCTCTGCCATGCTGCTGTCTGGATTTAACTGACATAACTGACAATGCACAGGAGGGATGCATATGAGCACTGTTTGTTGTGTTGGCCTGGTTTAAGCCATTATTTTAAGTATACAGCACGTCCTGTTCCAGAATATTCCTTTCTCCTGGGTAATACATCCACAAGATGGCGCTGGACTGCAGAAAACAGCTTGTGGCTCCTCCCGGCCCTATAAAAGTCAGGGACCTCCCACAAATTCCCCGGTTCATTTCTGCAGTCTGCGCTGAGAAGATAGACGTTAGCTCTCTTGTGGCGCAGGTGAGCGGGGCTCATTGCCTGCGGCCCTGCAGGACTATTCCCACCCGTTACGTTCTATATACTGCCTCCCAGCCTCGGCTGACAAGGTTCGGGTGAAGGTAGGTTAGTAAAAAAAGGGTGCTGAGGAGCTATGCTTCTACCAGGGTAGGCGGTTCTACCACTGCTTCTCGGGTTGGCCAGGCTCTACCTGTGCCTTAATCCTTCCCATAGGTTCCCCTCCTCTCTCTTCTCCCTTTGTCCCCTGGGCGCTCATGGCTCCCCGGGAATCCTGTCTTTAACCCCTCTCGTTCTCCCTCTGGGTGATCTCGGGGGGGGGGGGTGTCCAATTGTTTAAAGCTGTGTCTTATCCTGTTGTGTGTTTTACTGTATACGCCGCCACCACGCACTTGTACTGCGCTCCGCGGACGGCGGCGTCATTCCCTTCAGAGCTGCCGGACCGCTATTGGCCGGCAGGGTCACGTGTGCGCGTTTCTCGCTCGTCGGGGGGGGGGGGGTCCGGGGATGACGATTTTGACGTCACATTTCCACTGAGCCCGGCCCTAGAGGTCTGCGGACGCCATTTTCCTTGCCATTGCTGTGTGTGCTGCCTGGCTCCCAAAGCGGCCCGTGAGTAACCCCTGTGGGGTAAAATATTTGTTTCCGTATTGGATCATGGGAATGTTTGTTATGTCTTTCAGGCGGGTTAAAACTTCGGCACTGTGGTTTCTCTTGGCCATCTCCCCCTTATTATCTCCCACTACTACCCTAGCGGTTTATTGGGGCATCCCGGGTAGCTCCTTAGAGTTAACCCTTACTGGCCTACTGTGCCATTCAAATCACCATATGGAGGCTTCTGGGGATAATGGGCCTGGGGTTCCTTCGGGACAAGCCAGGCTATGTGTTGCATGTGGGGTATCCTCAATCGGTGATGATGTCAGGGTATGTGTATCCTGCGCCCAGCAGGTACTTGCACTGCAGTCTGGGTTACCTGTTGCTGGGCCTGCGCCCCCTTGGGCTTCACCTACCCCCCCACGCTTACATCTGACCCCGACGAGGGGCATTCTAGCGGGGAGTCTCAACCTGATTTAGCTGCATGGGTGGCCAGCATTGAAAAACATCTTGCTGGGTCTGCCCCGCGTAAGGCTTCTGCCAAGAAGCGGCATTTATCACCCGCGGTTTCCCTCTTCCCTGTAGAAGATGAGGGCCCTTACTCACTCTCAGGTCCCTACCCCCTTAAGGAGGGGGAATTATTTTCTGATTCTGAATCCTCTGAGGAACAACCTAAGATTTATGGTGGTACTGGGACTCCCTTTGGGGAAGACCCGTCCCCTGATGACACTGACAGATTGCTGAGTCACATATTTGAAGTGCTTTGTATTTCTACCCCCAGCAGTGGCTCCGCAGCAGCGGGGTGAGCTTTTTCATACGGTTAAGCCACGCTGGGAGCTCCCTGAGCAGTCTCACTTTAATAATCTAGTGCTCAAGGAATGGGAACGACCTAGCAAGCTGCCAGGGGTACCTAAGAGTTGGAATAAGAGGTATCCCTTTCCTGCTGATGTTGTTAAGCGTTGGTCATGTCCTCCCGAGGTGGATGCGCCCGTTCTCGGGTTGTCCAATACATCTGTCATGCATTTTCCTGAAACTACTACCCTGCGGGATGGTGAGGACCGGCGCTTGGACCAACTGGCCTGTCATGCCTTTGCCTGTGTGGGGACAGCGCTGCGCCCGGTTTGTGCCTCTGCTATTACGGCTATTGCCATTAAAGGGGTCTCTTGGACGGAGCATCTGAGGACGCGGGTAGAGAAGAGTATAGATCTCTCCTGCCTTGTGAGGAATTTATTGCATATATTCTTTCTGCCATGGATGATGCCATTAGAATGTGTGGTAGGACTTCTGCCCTGTTGGTGGCTATACGCCGCTCTGTCTGGCTACGTCAGTGGGTAGCTGATAATGCTGCTAAGAAGGCTCTCACTGGTTTCCCTTTCAAGGGCCTGCGCCTCTTTGGTGAACGCTTGGATTTGTTTGCCAGGGGAGGTAGGTTACCTCAACGTAGGAGGCCGTCCCGCTCCTTTCAGGGGATGGGTGCCTTTCTCCCATCCTTCCGTGGTTCCAGAGCTGGCCGAGGAGTCTCCTTTACTGGGGCCCGCAGAGATCACTGCGGAAGGGGCAGAGGACGTGGCCGTCCTGGCCTTTCCTGGGGTCCCAAGCCAAAATCCTCACCCAAACCCCCTCAGACATGAAGGGGCACCCTCACCCATCCGGGTGGGGGGACGGCTTCGGCTCTTTGCTCACGTCTGGAGGCTTCACGTCTCAGACCGGTGGATTTAGGAGGTAGTGTCCTCCGGTTACAAGATAGAGTTTGCAGCCTGGCCCTCCCCAAGATTCATCGAATCCCGGATGGCTTAAAACCCCCTGTCAGCTCAGGGTCTGTGCCTTGCTGTCCAAAACCTTCTGGAGTTGGGGGTCATCTGCCAGGTGCCTTTGAGGGAAAGGGGCAGAGGCTACTATTCCAATCTTTTCACTGTTCCCAAAAAAGACGGGTCCATCAGACCTATCCTGGATTTAAAGCGCCTCAACAAATTTGTCAGGTTCAAACACTTTCGCATGGAGACTCTGCGCTCAGCTGTCAATTCACAACGACCGAGCGACTTCATGACCTCTGTAGACATCAAGGACGCTTACCTTCATGTACCAATCTTTCCAGGTCATCAGAGATTCCTCAAGTTCGCTCTGGAGGCTCAGCACTACCAATTTGTGGCCTTGCCTTTCAGTATCACCTCGGCTCGCAGGGTATTCACCAAGGTGCTGGCGGGCGTAATGGCTCTGCTGAGATCTCAGGGCATTCGCATCCTTCCTTACTTGGACGACATTCTCATCATGTCTCAGTCCTTCCAGCAGGCCGAGCTGGATACCCAGCTGGTGGTGTCCACACTGGAGTCCTTTGGCTGCGTGATCAACCACCCCAAGTCTTTCCTGTCACCGTCAATCATGCGGTCCTTTCTGGGCATGACTCTGGATACATCTCAAGTCAAGATTTTTCTCCCTCAGCAGAAGGTGGAGAGTCTTCAAGCCCAAGCCAGGCTTCTTATGTCTTGCCCTCATCCCTCCGTCCGGCAGGGGATGCAGCTGGTGGGCCTGATGGTGTCTTGCTTCGAGGCGGTTCCATAAGCTCAGTTTCACATGAGACCTCTTCAACTCCACCTCTTGTTGGTATGGGTTCTGTCCCCTCTGGCCAGACGGTCTCTCTTGTGGTGGCTGGACTCAAGAAACCTGTTGGTGGGCAGATCCTTTCTGGCCCCGTGCTGGGAGACAGTCACCACAGATGCCAGTCTGACAGGTTGGGGGGGCTTCTGGAAATCCCTGAAATTCCAGGGTCAGTGGGGCCCTCAGGAGGCCCACACCCCTATCAACATTCTGGAACTGAGGGCGAAAAGGTTGGTTCTCGCCCAATTGACTCCACACCTTCGAGGACAGGCGGTTCAGGTCCGCTTGGACACCCAGACGGCAATTGCCGACATCAATCATCAGGGAGGGACCCGGAGCAAGACGGCCCTCAAGGAAGTGTCCCTGATACTGTCTTGGGCGGAGGAGCATCTCAGCTGTGTACATCTCGGGGGTGGAGAATCTGGAGGCAGACTCCCTCAGCAAGGGGACTTCTCGTCTGGGAGAATGGTCCCTCTGCAGCAGGGTGTTTCATTCCCTGTGCCACCGCTGGGGGCAGCCAGATGTGGATCTGTTTGCGTCCCGTCACAGTCACAAGCTTCCAGTCTTTGTATCTCTGTCACAGGATCCTCTGGCCTTGGCCATGGATGCACTAGCAATGTCTTGGAAGAGCTTTTAGCTCCTCTATGTGTTCCCTCCTTTTCCTCTGCTGGGCAGGGTGCTGTGCAAGATTGCCCACCATTCTGGTGGCCCCTTTTAGCCAAGAAGGGTGTGGTTCGCAGACGTCGTGCAGTTGGCAGTAGATCAGTATGCCCTGCCCAAGGATCCAGATCTGCTCCTTCAGGGACAGCTATGCCATCCCAATTTAGAAACGCTGGCTTTGACGGCCTGGCTGCTGAAACCTCCATCTTCATGGAGAAGGGGCTGCCTGCCTCTGTTGTTAATACCATGATTCGGGCGAGGAAGAAGTCCTTGTCATCCATTTACTATAGGGTATGGCATGCTTACATTGACTGGTGCGAGTCTAAGTCGCTTCCCTGTCGGGTGTTTTCTATCCCTAGGATCCTGGAATTTATGCAACATGGTTTGGATTTGGGTCTTCAAATTAGTACCCTTAAAGGTCATGTTTCTGCTTTGGCCATTTTCTTCCAAAGATCCTTTGCTCACCATCGTCTGGTCAAGACTTTCTTCCAGGGGGTTACTCATGTGCGTCCTCCACGTAAGCCTATGTTACCAGTCTGGGATTTGAACTTGGTCTCATCTGCCTTGCAGGGGTCTCCCTTTGAGCCTTTGTGCGAGGCCCCTTTGTCCATTTTGACGTTTAAGGTAGTCTTTTTGGTGGCTATCACTTCTGTTAGGCGTGTTTCTGAGTTGGCGGCGCTTTCCATCAAACCCCCTTACTTTGAGAGACACCAGGACAAGGTGGTGTTTCATTTTAAGCCAGATTTTCTGCCTAAGGTTGTGTCTGCCTTTCATCTCAATCAGGACATTGTTTTGCCTTCTCTTCTATGCCCTAGTAACCCTAAGGAGTGGGTTTTACACTATCTGGATGTGGTCAGGACTCTGAAGTTCTATTTGGTGGCTACTGAATCCTTCAGAAAGACTACTGCTCTTTTTGTGCTCCCGTCTGGAGCTGTGGTACAGGCCTATTCTGCTAAGGGGAAGGAGCCTCCCTTCCGCCTTACTGCTCATTCTACTCGTATATACTGTATTGACTGTTGGCCCGCTTTAAGCATGATATGGCCCTTATTTTTGTGAGAAATTTTAAGAAAAAAATGCTGAATCGAGTCCATAAAGCCAATATTCTATACTATGACACACTTCCTAAACTGACACAGTGCTCCAGTGATGCCACCACCACAATTATGGAAACAACATGCAGCATGTGACCACAACTCATTTCATTTGTCAGTTCACCGGCTTGTTGGGTACTGGTCACAGTTAGGAAGCAAATTCTATATAACCAATGGAGGATCCTAGGACCTCCAGTGGTTTCTATATATATATATATATATATATATATATATATATATATGTATATTTATTTATTCAGTATAAACATCACACCCACAAACGCATACAAATCTGATCACCAGAATGATTTTACCACTGCAGGTGTGTAATAAGACCAAATTACTGTAGATTCAATGTTGGGCAACCATCAGAAGCATAGACACAAAGCTTTATGTATGTTAGAATCTCTGCATTTACTTGGTAAATTTTCATCCTAACAAAGCTATGGACTGATGAGCTGAAAATTTTGTGGTTACATGTTGCATGTTGTTTATGTATGTGCATTATTGTGGTGGTGGAGTCACTGCACATGGCCAGCCATGTCAGAGGTTCGGGTGGAGCAGCCACACAGGGAACCATAATCCTAGGGGGCGTCAATAGGGTGTCAGAGTTTTTTTCTTGATTAGTAAGATTTACTTTTTTAAAATACATATTCTTGTTGTCCTTATTGTGTATACCCTCTGCTGAGAGGATGTACCCCTGCTGAGGGTACCTGTGCTCAAGACCTCTTGAGTTCTGCCTGCAAATGTGTGCCATCTTTCTTTGTTGGCTCACAGGATGCATCACAGCCCCAGTTTTTAATTACTAATAACCCAGCTATGTACAGCGCTTAGTCCAAACTGGGCACAATCTACCCTATGAACAGCGAATAGCATCATTTCAGGTCAGCTTTGGACTCTCGTGCATGAGACAGTTCCATTAGTTACCTCAATATGCCAGTAGCTTTTTTTCTTTTTCTTTAGTTTTGTAAGAAGTGAGAAATGATGAGGGTTGCAAATAATTATTTTCTGGCTGTGACCCCACAGGAAGATCTTGCCTCCCATCCTCACTTTCCGGCTGGTCTGACTGTCCCCAACAGTCCAAATAAATTCACAGTTTTTTTTTGTACAGCTTCCTATAGAAAATTGATGTGTTGTGTTGAGTAAGAGCTTTTGGCTCTTGTCATGCTCTCATGTGCCACGTGGCCACTGATGGTCAATATGTGGGGCAAACTACCCTGGTCACTGGTGGAAAAGGGGGGCATAGAGTTTCTGAGGCCCTGGAACCCAGATAGGTTAGTGGAATGTAAGCAGGCCTAAGTCTTTTATTTTTTTTTAATTTAGGTTGTTTTTAGTGTGCATTAACACAACCAGACAAGACACTTTATTTGTTTTGAATGGAGTTTAGCTTTAAATAAGGTTACAATGTCCATTGTGTCCTTTGGTGATTTGTTTTCTATTTTAGGCAGTATCACATCTAAACTTTTTAATTCTTTAATGTATTAACATTAGCTTACAGTAGAAGTTGATAGTGTAGCTCTTGAGTATCTACCTACAGTGCATCAGTGTGGTTTGTTCTTAATAAAGATGCTGCAGTTACAGGCAAGGGAGCTATATTCCGCCATTGTCAAATGACAGCTGATCCCAGGATACGGATGAGGTGCTTTTTTAAATCTTTCATCCGATTATAATCTTCTCAAAAACAGTCCATAGACCACTGGCCAATCAGAGTCAGATAAAAGGCTAAAAATCTTTGCCTGCCCTAAAGGGCCAATTTAGATCTACGTGCAAAAAGTGCACTATGGGGTGGAAATACACTTTAGGTAAACTGACCATTATTTGTAGGCCTCGAAGGAGGAGACAGACCAGTTTACAGGGTGATGGGCAAGAAGGGAGTCTAGTTTAGTGGTGTGGCTTGTTTGAGGCTTTTGAGGAACACATATCTAGCATTCCATGCTACTTCTCTGTGTGTAAGTAGGAATAACACCACCAAGTCACAAGCTCAAGGCAGAACTCAGGGATCTCTGGTTCGTAAAAGATGTGGGTGATTGACGTGACTGTTAGCCAATGCATATGGTACATTACAATTCCACCATTCAGCCAAATAGCCGGAGCTCAACTGACAAGACATCTCAGATTTGGTGGGATAGTCTTCCCCATAATGTCTGTAAAGTGGGTTTTTTAAGCTTCCACAGTTTTCAAGGGGGCAGTGTGATAAAATGCCCCAAAGCGGGACTGTCCCATCTGAAGTGGGATGTCTGGTCAGTTCAACTTTAGGTGAAAAATTAGAAGTAGTTCTCTTTTTAAACCTGGTTCCAACTCACCCCTACGGTAGACAAGGAATGCAAATGACACTTTTTTGTATTTACTGTAGTTCTAAATTGAAGTGGTCAAGGACAGGTACTCTACTCTATGCAGCTTTTGAAGTTCCCTTCCATTGTCTACCTAGAGTTCTACCTACCAAGTTCTACCCAGAATTCAGCACCAGGTACAATTTGTCACCTGTCACCCTTTTGCTCCTGGGCTGAATCAACATCTATGTCTGCATATGTGGAAATTTTGTAGCAACAGGATATGCCTCAAAATTATGCCTTTTGGGGGGTGCTCATGCCTGCACTGCTTTTGCCTCAGCCCTGGAGGGCACTCTGGTTCTGGGGGGGAGGGGGAGATTTATGGGCTTCTCATGCACTGGCATAGTTAGTAAAATCCCAGGTTGATTTTTGGGCCCAGTACACCACTGGGTCTAGTTGTGGAGCACTGGCCGAATGTAACCAAACTGTAAGATAAAGAATCTATTCATCATCCAGTCTGAATGCTCAGTTAGTCTAAGAATTGTAATCAAAAATGGTTATAAAATTGATAACATTTGCTATTTCTTACATTACAGGTCTAAGACTGTATATTTCAAGCTCCCCAATCCCAAAGCACATATCCTATCACAATGGCAGAGGACGCTGATATGCGCAATGAGCTGGAAGATATGCAGCGGCGTGCAGACCAGTTGGCTGATGAGGTGAGTGTTTCAGAAAATGTTTTATGGTGTGCTACAGTATGTCACAGGTGTCAAACTCCCTGAAAGGCCAGCAACAGACTAGGCTTTGCGTATCTCCACACAGGTGGAGTTATAAGTGCTCATACAGGGGCTATAGAGACAGTTATGTGGAGATCCACAAAACATGACCTGTTGCCTCCCCTTCATGAGTAAGTTTGACAAGCCTTGTACTATGTCATGTAAATAAAAAGGCAATGGGGAGGGGCTAAGTTGTTGCTATAGTGCAATAGTGCTAATAGTTGTTAGTATAGTGCTATAGTGCAAGAAATTATGATTCCATGCTTGATGACTATGCATTGAGCTGCCCACAGAGACACAATACACAACTGAAATGCATGTAAGGCCCTGGCAAGCAACGTGTTGGTGTTCAATGGGGATGAGCGAACCCCCAACGTTCGGCCGAATTTGAAGTTTGGGTTTGGGCACCCGAACCTGAACCTGAACCTGGTCCCCATTGAAGTCAATGGGGACTTGAACTTTGGGGGGGTCGCTGTAGGGGGGTAATTAGAGTGTACAGCTGGAAGCGCATTGCTGAAAAAAGCCCCGCAATCCTGAGCCCCGCAATCCACTTCCTGTCAAACGTTGAAATGGCCCCCGGCCAGAGACCCTGAGTGCCAGATGGCAGTGCTGGCACTAGGAGTGTTTTCACTAGGGATGAGCAAATCGATCCGGATGAACCCGAATTCGTTCCGAATTTCAGGAAAAATTCGATTCGGAATGAATCCGAATTTCCCCGCGATTCGATCGATCGAAGTTTTCCTTTAAACTCCATTTATTTCAATTACAGCCATTGTAAAATGGTGGATGGACATGTCCGGAAATGTCCCCTGGGGCAAGTTATCATGGGAAGGTCACATGCAGCCTATCAGCAGCCAGGAAGCCCGGTGACGTCACAGTGCTATATAAACGGCGGCCATCTTGCTTGTGCGCATTTCAGCCTTGCATTGCAGACAGAACGGAGGTTGCTGCAGACAGGGAGACTAACAGACAGGCAGGGAGAGTCAGGGAGACCCACAGAGACCCACACAGAGCCAGGGAAAGATAAGGAAAAATCGGGAACGATCCAGGCAGGGACAGCAGAGAAAGTGACAGGGAAACTTTTTATTTTCACTTCACTTCATTTTCCAGATCAGTTTTAAATTGCTTTTTTTTGTGCTGTAAATATTCCTGGCCACTGTGCATCCCATCTTGGCAGTGGCATATTTAACCCTATCTGTTACACACAAGCATTTCTTATAACTCGATTAGTTTTAATTTTTTTTGTATGCTGTAAAAACCCCAGCCCACATGGGCATACTATTTCAGCATATTTGACCCTATCTGTTATACTAAATCAGCTTCTAAAGGCTCTGTCTTATTAATATATTGCATTTTGAATTGGTTTTGTGCTTCCTGTAAAAACACCAGGCTACATGGGCATCCCAAACCAGCACATTTCACCCTATCCGTTATACTAAATCAGCTTCTACAGGCTCTGTTTTATTAATATATTGCATTTTGAATTGGTTTTGTGCGTCCTGTAAAAACACCAGGCCGCATGGGCATCCCAAACCAGCACATTTCACCCTACTGTTATACTAAATCAGCTTCTAAAGGCTCTGTTTTATTAACATATTGCATTTTGAATTGGTTTTGTGCGTCCTGTAAAAACACCAGGCCGCATGGGCTTCCCAAACCAGAACATTTCACCCTATCTGTTATACTAAAGCAGCTTCTAAAGGCTCTGTTTTATTAATATATTGTATTTTGAATTGGTTTTGTGCATCCTTTAAAAACACCAGGCCGCAGGGTATCCCAAACCGGCACATTTCACCCTGTTATACTAAAGCAGCTTCTACAAGCTCTGTTTTATTAATATATTGCATTTTGAATTGGTTTTGTGTGTCCTATAAAAACACCAGGCCGCATGGGCATCCCAAACCAGCACATTTCACCCTATCTGTTATACTAAATCAGCTTCTAAAGGCTCTGTTTTATTAAGATATTGCATTTTGAATAGGTTTTGTGCGTCCTGTAAAAACACCAGGCCGCATGGGCATCCCAAACCAGCACATTTCACCCTTTCTGTTATACTAAATCAGCTTCTAAAGGCTCTGTTTTATTAATATATTGCATTTTGAATTGGTTTTGTGCGTCCTTTAAAAACCCCAGGCCGCATGAGCATCCCACACCAACACATTTCACCCTATCTGTTATACTAAAGAAGCTTCTACAGGCTCTGTTTTATTAATCTATTGCATTTTGAATTGGTTTTGTGCGTCCTGTAAAAACACTAGGCCACATGGGCATCCCAAACCAGCACATTTCACCCTATCTGTTTAACTAAATCAGCTTCTAAAGGCTCTGTTTTATTAATATATTGCATTTTGAATTGGTTTTGTGCGTCCTGTAAAAACACCAGGCCGCATGGGCATCCCAAACCAGCACATTTCACCCTATATATTATACTAAATCAGCTTCTAAAGGCTCTGCTTTATTAATATATTGCATTTTGAATTGGTTTTGTGCATCTTTTAAAAACACCAGGCCGCAGGATATCCCAAACCGGCACATTTCACCCTATCTGTTATACTAAAGAAGCTTCTACATGCTCTGTTTTATTAAGATATTGCATTTTGAATTGTTTTTTTGCGTCCTGTAAAAACACCAGGCCGCATGGGCATCCCAAACCAGCACATTTCACCCTATCTGTTATACTAAATCAGCTTCTAAAGGCTCTGTTTTATTAATATATTGCATTTTGAATTGGTTTTGTGTGTCCTTTAAAAACACCAGGCCGCAGGGTATCCCAAACCGGCACATTTCACCCTATCTGTTATACTAAAGCAGCTTCTACAGGCTCTGTTTTATTAATATATTG
The DNA here is from genome assembly GCA_027917425.1 of Gastrophryne carolinensis. NCBI lineage: Eukaryota > Metazoa > Chordata > Amphibia > Anura > Microhylidae > Gastrophryne > Gastrophryne carolinensis. The sequence goes on from CM051237.1 coordinate 406,081,237, forward strand.
CATTTTGAATTTTTGTTTGCGTCCTGTAAAAACACCAGGCCGCATGGGCATCCCAACCCAGCACATTTAACCCTATCTGTTATACTAAATCAGCTTCTAAAGGCTCTGTTTTATTAATATATTGCATTTTGAATTGGTTTTGTGCGTCCTGTAAAAACACCAGGCCACATGGGCATCCCAAACCAGCACATTTCACACTATCTGTTATACTAAATCAGCTTACAAAGGCTCTGTTTTATTAATATATTGCATTTTGAATTGGTTTTGTGCGTCCTTTAAAAACACCAGGCCGCAGGGTATCCCAAACCGGCACATTTCACCCTATCTGTTATACTAAATCAGCTTCTACAGGCTCTGTTTTATTAATATATTGCATTTTGAATAGTTTTTTTGCGTCTTGTAAAAACACCAGCCCGCAGGGTATCCCATATTGCCAATTTTCATAGTATCTGGTGCAGAGAAGCAGTATCTCACTTTATTTAGCTTCTGCTTTTTAAAGTAAACACATTTTTTTAAGTGCCTATTGTGCATTTCAAATACATCAAAATGTCAGGCAGACAAGTGCCAGGATGTTCAAAGAGGAGTGGCAGAGGCCAAGATTCTGCAGGCAGAGGTCGCAGCAGACTAGGGGCGAGTGGCAGCAGGAGTCGCGATGGGAGACCTGATCTGCCAGTATCTGCTATCTGGTCTGTAAGTATCAGTATCAGTATCTGGTCTCCACCAGTAACGCATCTGCCGTGGCAGATTGGTTAATGCGGTCATCCACATCATCACAAGTTACATCTGACACCCCCAGTCTAGGGTCGGTAGGTTCCTCTGACACAACCCTGAGTTGGCATTGCCCGAGAGCAGTCCCTGTCTCCAATTGCCTCTGTCCTACGCCGTTCCCTCCCCCAGCGACGTATCCTATGCTTTGGGTTCAGCTCCACTCTTTAGTGAGGAGGACGATCAGATAGAGGACAGTCAGCAGCTACTGCCCAGCCAAGAAATGGAGGTGGCTTCCTTCGCTAGGCAGACAAATAGTGATGTGGAGAGTGGCGTGGGTGTTGTTGCGAGTGTTCCAGCTCCTGTGCCAGACACTGTTGAGGAAACCGAGAACATCAGTGACGTGCAGCCACAACTCGGTGATGAAGATGATGATGATGATGAAGCCGATCGCACTTGGGAGCCGGGTGCAGAAGGGGCTTCATCCTCATCATCAGGAGAAGAGGGGCGCAGGTTGCCCCGGAGTCAGCAGCTGAGGCAGCAAGGTGTTAGCAGCATGGTTGGCAGTCAGCATGGGGGCACAATTGTAAAGCCTGGAGCCCAACAGGGCCGGGGCCGGGGTAGAGCACCTGCTGTGCGGCAGGCTACCTTATTGGGAGGTAGTGGAGCAGGGGTTCCTGGAGTTGGCGATAGTAGAAGTGAATCAGTGAGGCCTGTTGGTGGGAAAAGTAGCTACTCGGCAGTGTGGCAGTTTTTCCTCAAGCATCCGCAGGAGGGTATTATGGCCACATGCAAGATATGTAGGCAGAAGGTGAAGCGTGGCCAGGGCCCAAATGTTGGCACCACGGCCCTGCGTCAACATATGGTGCGTCACCATAAAGGGGCCTGGGAGAACCGAGGCTCCGAAGAGGTGGTCCAGGCTGCTTCCTCACCAAGTGGCACACCGCTCCCAATTTCTGCCAGCCAAGGCTCCAGCACCTCAGCCGAAGGCAGCTGTGCGTCATACCCATCCTCTGTCGCGCCAGATGCTCCTGCTCCTCCTCCTCCTCCAAGTCATGCATCCCGCCAGCAATCCATCAGCGAAGCCATGTCCAAGAGACAGCAGTATGCGCCCACTAATCCTACGGCGCAGAAGCTGAATGTGCTCCTGTCCAAGTTGCTGGTGCTGCAGTCGCACCCTTTTCAGGTGGTGAACTCTGCACCTTTCAGAGAACTGATGGCTTGTGCCGAGCCGAGGTGGAGAGTCCCAAGCCGTCATTTCTTTGCCAAGAAGGCAGTACCAGAGCTGCACACTTTTGTTGAACAGAAGGTGGGCGAGTCCTTGAGCCTGTCGGTGTGTAGCAAAGTGCATGGCAGCGCCGACGTCTGGAGCTGTAACTACGGTCAGGGAGAGTACATGTCGTTTACGGCCCACTGGGTGAATGTGGTCCCTTTGCAGCAGCAGCAACTTGGACAGGTCACGCCTCTTCGGCCTCCACGCTCCCTGGCCGTTGTGCCTGTGACACCGTGCGACTCGGCCTCCTCATCCTCCACCATCTCCTCACCCTCCACTGTAGGCTCAAGTCTCAGTGCCCCTCCAGCCTACCATGTGTGCAGGGCACGGAGGTGTCACGCTGTGCTTCACATGGTTTCTCTTGGCGAAAGGAGTCACACAGGGGAGGACCTGCTTAAATTTATTCATCAACAAATTCAAACATGGCTTACTCCAAGAAAACTGAAAATGGGAACCATGGTTACCGACAATGGGAAGAACATTTTGTCTGCGCTGCGACAAGGAAGGCTGACCCATGCGCCCTGCATGGCTCACGTCTTCAATCTGGTTGTCAAGCGGCTTCTGAAGTCTTCCCCCCATCTGCAAGACATCCTAACAACTTCAAGGAAACTTTGCATGCACTTCAGCCACTCATACACCGCCAAGCACACCCTTCTTGAGCTACAGCGTCAGAACGGTAGCCCCCAACATAGTCTGATTTGCGATGTTTCCACCCATTGGAATTCCACCCTGCATATGTTGGACAGACTATACGAACAGAGAAAAGCCATCACGGATTTCTTGATGATCCAAGTGGATAGGGGGACTCCCCTGCGTAACTTCAATGTCAACCAGTGGCAGCTCATATGTAACACCTGCCGTTTGCTCAGGCCCTTTGAGGAAGCCACTTTATTTGTGAGTCGCCAGGATTACGGGATGAACGACGTGATTCCACTGCTTCATGTACTACAGCACATGTTGGAAACCATGGCTGGTCAGGGCATTGGAGACATGGCGTCTACATCTTTCGGCCACATGAACCCTGTTGGAGCCGAACTGGAGGAGGAGGAGTGGCACAGTGCACAGTTTAGGCTTGGCGAAATGGCTGGTTTATCTAGTCAGCGGACAGGAGAGGAGGAGCAGGAGCAGCCAGAGGAGCTAGAGGGTTGTGAGGAAGGTGAGACAGAGGACACAGACACACCGTGGCAGTATGCAGTGGAGATGGAGACAGGTAGTCCCTCCGAGTCAGTTGCGCAAATGGCAGGAAGCATGCTCACATGCTTGCGTAGTGACCCCAGAATTGTTTCTATTTGTCAGCGGGATGACTTCTGGCTCTCCACCTTATTGGACCCTCGCTTCCGGCACAAAATGGGGGCATTTTTTAAACCCGCCGAGAGAGAGGACAAACTGACCTACTACAAAGACATTCTACATAGTCAGTTGGCCGATGCCTATCTACGCCATGGTCCATACTCTCGCAGGTCTGACTCGGGGGGACCTCTGCGCTCACCTTGCACTGCCATGGCTATTGGGGGGGTTGGCAGCAGCAGCCTCAGTCTTCAGTCGCTAATGAGTAGCTTTCTACACCCGCATAGTGAGTCTACTCATGAGCAGCAGGAAGACCTGGAGCAGGACCTGAACCAGCAGGTCATATCATACCTTGACATGACCATGCCAACACACCTTAAGGATCCGCTGGACTTCTGGGCAGCCAAACCTGACTTGTGGCTGCAGCTAGCTGAGTTTGCCCTGAAAAAGCTGTCCTGCCTGGCAAGTAGCGTGCCATCTGAGCGGGTGTTTAGTTGGGCGGGGGCCATAGTTACGGCGAGGAGAACTCGTCTGGCAACTAAAAATGTGGAGAGACTCACCTTTGTGAAAATGAATCAGGGATGTATCAGCCAGGATTTCCACCCACCAATGGCTGATGCATGCGACTTGATTCAGCATGGTGCCAAGTTTTACACTTTCCAAATGGTGCAAAACATATTTATGTCTTTAGGCCAATTTTTGGGCTCCTGCTGATGCCAACTTCAGGGTGTGCCTTTCAGCCAAAGTTTGACCTCCTGCTGCTGCTGCTGCTGCCAACTGCAGTGTGTCTTTAGGTCAATTTTTGGGCTCCTGCTGCCAACTCCAGTGTCTCTTTCAAGCTATGTTTGGGCTCCTGCTGCTGCTGCTTGCAACTCCAGGGTGTCATTCTGCCAATTTTTGGGCTCCTGCTGCCAACTCCAGTGTGTCTTTCAAGCTATGTTTGGGCTCCTGCTGCTGCTTGCAACTCCAGGGTGTCATTCAGCCAATTTTTGGGCTCCTGCTGCCAACTCCAGTGTCTCTTTCAAGCTATGTTTGGGCTCCTGCTGCTGCTGCTTGCAACTCCAGGGTGTCATTCAGCCAATTTTTGGGCTCCTGCTGCCAACTCCAGTGTCTCTTTCAAGCTATGTTTGGGCTGCTGCTGCTTGCAACTGCAGGGTGTCATTCAGCCAATTTTTGGGCTCCTGCTGCCAACTCCAGCGTCTCTTTCAAGCTATGTTTGGGCTGCTGCTGCTGCTGCTTGCGACTCCAGGGTGTCATTCAGCCAATTTTTGGGCTCCTGCTGCCAACTCCAGTGTGTCTTTCAAGCTATGTTTGGGCTCCTGCTGCTGCTTGCAACTCCAGGGTGTCATTCAGCCAATTTTTGGGCTCCTGCTGCCAACTCCAGTGTCTCTTTCAAGCTATGTTTGGGCTCCTGCTGCTGCTGCTTGCAACTCCAGGGTGTCATTCAGCCAATTTTTGGGCTCCTGCTGCCAACTCCAGTGTCTCTTTCAGCCAATGTTTGGGCTCCTGCTGCTGCTGCTTGCAACTCCAGGGTGTCATTCAGCCAATTTTTGGGCTCCTGCTGCCAACTCCAGCATCTCTTTCAGCCAATGTTTGGGCTCCTGCTGCTGCTTGCAACTCCAGGGTGTCATTCAGCCAATTTTTGGGCTCCTGCTGCCAACTCCAATGTGTCTTTCAAGCTATGTTTGGGCTGCTGCTGCTGCTGCTTGCAACTCCAGGGTGTCATTCAGCCAATTTTTGGGCTCCTGCTGCCAACTCCAGTGTCTCTTTCAAGCTATGTTTGGGCTCCTGCTGCTGCTGCTTGCAACTCCAGGGTGTCATTCAGCCAATTTTTGGGCTCCTGCTGCCAACTCCAGTGTCTCTTTCAAGCTATGTTTGGGCTGCTGCTTGCGACTCCAGGGTGTCATTCAGCCAATTTTTGGGCTCCTGCTGCCAACTCCAGTGTGTCTTTCAAGCTATCTTTGGGCTGCTGCTTCTGCTTGCAACTCCAGGGTGTCATTCAGACAATTTTTGGGCTCCTGCTGCCAACTCCAGTGTCTCTTTCAGCCAATGTTTGGGCTCCTGCTGCTGCTGCTTGCAACTCCAGGGTGTCATTCAGCCAATTTTTGGGCTCCTGCTGCCAACTGGAGTGTCTCTTTCAAGCTACGTTTGGGCTCCTGCTGCTGCTTCTTGCAACTCCAGGGTGTCATTCAGCCAATTTTTGGGCTCCTGCTGCCAACTACAGTGTGTCTTTCAAGCTAGGTTTGGGCTGCTCCTTGCAACTCCAGGGTGTCATTCAGACAATTTTTGGGATCCTGCTGCCAACTCCAGTGTCTCTTTCAAGCTATGTTTGGGCTCCTGCTGCTGCTGCTGCTTGCAACTCCAGGGTGTCATTCAGCCAATTTTTGGGCTCCTGCTGCCAACTACAGTGTGTCTTTCAAGCTAGGTTTGGGCTGCTGCTTGCAACTCCAGGGTGTCATTCAGACAATTTTTGGGATCCTGCTGCCAACTCCAGTGTCTCTTTCAAGCTATGTTTGGGCTCCTGCTGCTGCTGCTGCTTGCAACTCCAGGGTGTCATTCAGCCAATTTTTGGGCTCCTGCTGCCAACTCCAGTGTCTCTTTCAAGCTATGTTTGGGCTGCTGCTGCTTGCAACTCCAGGGTGTCATTCAGACAATTTTTGGGCTCCTGCTGCCAACTCCAGTGTCTCTTTCAAGCTATGTTTGGGCTGCTGCTGCTGCTTGCAACTCCAGGGTGTCATTGAGCCAATTTTGGGGCTCCTGCTGCACCTGCAGTCACCTCCAGGATGTCTTTAAGCCAATATTTGGGCTCCTGCAGCTGCCAGCTCCAGGGTGTGTTTTTCAGGCAATATAGGGGCCCCTCATAGTGATGCCACCTCAACTCTCTGCAATTGTGCTGCTCTGCGATTCTAATAGCGATGCCTCTGATCTGCATGTCATAATTATTTACAGTATTATTTCACTAACCCAGCACGCATCATATGCGTGTTACAGCAAGGCAGAATGGTTTACAACCCAATTGAGGCTCTAGGAAGCTCAGAAATAGCCGTTTTTAATAGCGATTCGTCGCGAATAAATTCGGACCGAATCGAATTTTTCAAAAGGTCGCTCATCCCTAGTTCTCACTTATGGGGAGAAGTCCAACTGAGTTATAAGACAAAATTTAGTGAATGAGCCTTGAAAGGGCTCGTATTTAGTTATGCCACTGATGGCGAGCATCCATAAAAATTAACGGTCAAATTGTATATTATTCAAGCTGAATAATGCATCCCCAGCATCCCCGGGGTGAGACACGCTCCCGCACCCAACCTACATCAGCACATGCACATGCTCCACAGGGAAACTGGGGATACCGCCGAGCTCTGCGTGTAGACAGAGCTGTATTGCCAATTAATATGCCCGGAATACTGCTCTGATTGGCCCATGGAAAAGCAAGTTTTCTATAGGGAATTCTGGGGGGTTTCACATAACGGGGCATGAGAATCTTGAGTTATGTTCACTTTAAGTGTGCAAAGATGAATTCTGAGGTCACAAAGAATGACAAGTGATCAGGCAACCACTAAGGCTAGACAAGACCTGATAAAGGAAAGACGTCAACTAAGCCAGGACCAGTAACTAGTAGTAGTAGTTGGAAAGCCAATACACAGGCATCAGCAAGTCTAGAGGCAGAGACGAAGGTCACATATGAGTATCAGTCAACCATCTCTGGCTAAGACAGTTCGAGTGTGTCAGGCAAGTCAAGGATTGGTCCAAATGGCAGGCAATTGATGGTCAGATGATGGCAAAGTCAAAAACAGGTCAAGCCAATTCTTCTACTACTAGGAATAAAAACCAGGGGCGATGGGTTTTGGAGTGTATTATTCTACTTTTACAGGAAAGTACAGCTCGCCTCCAGCATTGGAGACCAGCAGACCCTGGTAAGAATACCCTTCTTACAGGGTCATACTCTCTGAGATGGAAGGGGCATGACTTGACCCTGAAGTAAACATATAAAGACCCCTGGGGGCTTCCTCATAGTTCACTGGTGACAATTTTACTATTAGTGGAATATCCTTCATAGGGAGATGCATTCTGACATGTAGAGCCATCCTTACATACATTTAAATAAAATTGGTTTAAATCCAAGTCTGGTACATACTATTGTTAGTGCTGTCATTTCTCTCTCACCCCCTCAACTGTAATTGGAGGGTTTCAATTACTCCATCTGTCACTGCCCAGCTGCTCAATGTAGATATTTAGCTACTACATTGCCTTTACAGATGACAAGGGGAGGGTTAGCATGGGAGGCAGATGTTATATTTATAGTGTATACTGTATATTCTTAGTATACAGTACGTCCTGCTCCAGATAAGATTCCTAACACATGGAAATTACTCCGCCAGATGGCGCTGGACTGCAGAGACCGCGAAATTGGCTCCTCCCGGCCCCTCAAATACCCGGGACCTCCCACAAATCCCCAGATCTTCTCTGAAGTCTGGACTGCAAAGGACAAGAAGATGGCTCTCTCTTCTCGCAGGTGAGCGGGGCTATTAGCCTACGGCCCTGTAAGACTATTCCCACCCGTTCCATTATTAATGTGCCTCCCAGTCTTGGCTGCGCTGGTCGGGTGATGGTAGGCAGCACCGCTGTCAGGTGCTTAGGAGCGCTGCTCCACCGCAATCCCCCACCAAAGGGTAGGAGGTATAGGCATATGGTGAGCCTCTATGGGATGCCCCTCCCGCCCTATTGCCCCTTGCCCCTGTCTATCGGTGGGCCCTATGTTAAGTGGCCGCTGCCCTCCCTCGCTCTCCCTTGTAGCTCTCAGGGGCGGGGGGGGTGTATGTGTATTTGCCTTGGTGCTTAACTGTATTATGCCTTTCTGGTTGGTGTCAGTCGCCGCGCTGACTTGGTTGCACTGGTTGCTTTTTTAAATTTGCCGCCGCGCGCGCTTCCACTGTGCTCCGTGCTTGGCTGCAGCGTTACCTCAGGCACTGGTGCGCCGTTATTGGCTGCTTGTCATGTGTGCGGCTTCGCGCTCTTGGGGGGGGGGGCGCGGTTGGCGCGTTTCGCGTCACTGTCTCCGCGGCCCGCCACTCGAGGTATACCCAGCGCCATTTTCTCTGGATCTGGCTGCTGCGTGACTGGCATCTACTTACCGCGGTCCGTGAGTGCCCTCGCGGGCGGCTTTTTTTAACCTATGTCATTTTACATGTCACTTACGGGGTTCTCTTCGCTTATGTCTTTCAGACGGGCCGACCTCTATTGGTTTCTCCCGGCCCTACTCCCTCTATTTAGTTATTAAACTTGTGAGGCCTAGTGTGTAAATTACCCCCACTTCCCTAGCGGGCTATTGGGGCATCCCGGGGTGCTTTTATAACGTGAATCCCTATCGGCCTATTGTGCCACTATAATCACCATATGGAGGAGTCTCAGGATAATGTGCTCGGGGTTCCTTCGGGACAAGCCTGGCTGTGTGTAGCTTGTGGGGTGTCCCCTATTGGGGCTGACAATGTGCGGGTCTGTGTACCTTGTGCCCAGCAGGTGCTTGCGCTGCAGCCTGGTTTACCAGTAGCTGGGCCTGCACCTCGTATGGCTTCACCTACTCCCCCAAGCTTAAATTTGACTCCCATTGAGTTGCATACAAGTGGGAATTCTCTGCCTGATGTGTCTTCTAGACTGGCTAGTGTTGAGAAGTTGCTTGCTAATACCTTGGCGCGTAAGGCCTCTGCTAAAAAGCGACACTTAACGCCTGATGTCACTCTTTTCCTTATGGAAGCTGATGAGTTTTTGGAACTGTCTGGCTATACCCCTTTGGAAGAAGGGGAGTTATTTTCTGACTCTGAGTCATCTGATGAGAGGCCCAGGGGTCATGACGATTCTGGCTCTGACCCCTGGGCCCCAGATAATACTGATAGGCTGTTGGCTCAGATTTTGAGGTTCTGTCTATCTCTCCCCCGGTTGCGGCCCCCAGGCAACAGGGGGAATTGTTTCATACTGCTAAGCCACGTTTAGAATTTCCTGAGCAAGCCCATTTTCATAACCTTGTGCTCAGGGAATGGGAGCGTCCCAGCAGGCTTCCCGGTGTACCTAAGAGTTGGGATAAGAGGTATCCCTTTCCTGTTGATGTGGTAAAGCGTTGGTCATCCCCTCCTGAAGTGGATGCCTCGGTCCTAGGGTTATCTAACACCTCGGTCATGCACTCTCCTGACTCTACTACGCTGCGGGATGCTGAGGACCGGCGCATTGATCAGCTGGCGTCCCATGCCTTTGCATGTGTGGGGACGGCGCTGCGTCCGGTCTGTGCCTCTGCCATTACGGCTGTGGCTATTAAGACCCTGCTTAGAAGTATCCTTGATGGTGCCCCTGATGATGTGTCTAGTGAGGAGTTTAATACACTCTCTCGTTGTGAGGATTTCGTGACTTATGTCCTCTCTGCCTTGGATGATACCATTAGAATGTGTGGCAGAACCTCGGCCCTTGTGGTGGCTATACACCGCTCGGTTTGGCTGCGCTAGTGGGCTGCTGACAACGCTGTCAAGAAAGCCCTCACTGGTTTTCCCTTCAAAGGACTACGCCTGTTTGGGGACCGCCTGGACCTGTTTGCTAAGGGAGGCAGGTTACCCCAGCGCAGGTGGCAGTCTCGGCCCTTTTGGGGTCAGGGCTCCTTTTCTTCCCCCTACCGTGGTGCCAGACAAGGGAGGGGGGTCTTTCTTACTGGGGCCCGAGGAGGTTTCTGGGGTAGGGGCAGAGGACGTGGTTGCCCTGGCTCCTCCTGGGGCTCCAAGCTTAAGTATTCTCCCAAGCCCCCTCAGGCATGAAGGGGCGCCCTCACTCATCCGGGTGGGGGGAAGGCTTCAGCACTTTGCTCACGTCTGGAGGCTTCATGTCTCAGACCGGTGGATTCAGGAGGTAGTGTCCTCCGGTTACAAGATAGAGTTATCTGCCTGCCCCCCCCCCCCCCCAAGATTCATCAGATCCCGGATTTCTCAGGACCCTGTGTCAGCTCAGGCTCTAGGGCTGGCGGTGCAAAGCCTTTTGGAGCTGGGGGTCATCTGTCCCTTTAGGAGAAAGGGGCAAGGGCTTCTATTACAACCTTTTCACCGTGCCCAAAAGAGATGGGTCAGTCAGGCCCATCCTGGACTTGAAGATCCTCAACAAATTTGTCAGGTGCAGGCGCTTTCGCATGGAAACTCTGCGCTCTGCCGTCAGTTCCCTGCGTCCAGGGGACTTCATGACGTCTGTGGACATCAAAGATGCTTATCTTCATATTCCTGTGTTTCCAGGTCATCAAAGGTTCCTCAGGTTCGCTCTGGAGGATCAGCACTACCAATTTGTGGCATTGCCCTTTGGTCTCACTTCAGCTCCCAGAGTGTTCACCAAGGTGCTGGCAGGAGTGATGTCTCTGCTCAGGTCTCAGGACATCCGCGTGCTGCCCTACCTGGACGACATTCTCATCACTTCCCAGTCCCTACATCAGGCAGAGCTGGATACTCAGCTGATAGTGTCCACTCATTTGGCTGGGTGATCAACCATCCCAAGTCTTCTCTGCCCCCCTCCTTGGTGACTCCCTTCCTGGCAATGAATCTGGATACAGTTCAGGCAAGGATTTTTCTTCCTCAGCAGAAGGTGGACAGTCTGATTTCGCAGGTTCAGTTCCTGCTTTCTTGTCCTCATCCATCCATCAGGCAGGGAATGCAGCTGGTGGGCCTGATGGTGGAGTGCTTCGAGGCGGTCCCTTATGCTCAGTTCCACATGAGGCCTCTGCAACTCCACCTCTTGTCAGTATGGAACAAGGTTCCTGCCTCCCTGGACCAGGTCTTTGTGCTTCCCCCCCTAGTCAGGCGGTCTCTCTCGTGGTGGCTGGACTCCAGGAACCTGTTGGGGGGCAGATCCTTTCTGGCCCCCTCCTAGGAGACAGTCACCACGGATGCCAGTCTGACAGGTTGGGGGGGTTTCTGGAAGTCCCTGCAGTTCCAAGGGCAGTGGGGCCCTCAGGAGGCCCACACACCTATCAACATTCTGGAACTGCGGGCAATCAGGTTGGTTCTGACTCAGTTGACTCATCACCTTCGGGGCCTGCCTGTTCAGGTACGCTCAGACAACCAGACGGCAGTTGCCTACATCAATCATCAAGGAGGGACCCGGAGCAAGATGGTCCTCCAGGAAGTGTCTCTGATCCTGGCCTGGGCGGAGGCCAATGTTCCCTGCATATCAGCTATGTACATCCCGGGGGTGGGTCTCTGTGTCACCGTTGGGGCCAACCAGATGTGGATCTGTTTGCGTCCCATCACAATCACACGTTCCCGGCCTTTGTCTCCCTGTCCCAGGATCCTCTGGCCTTGGCCACGGATGCTCTAGCAATGTCATGGCAGGACTTTCAGGTCCTGTATGTCTTTCCTCCATTCCCCCTGTTGGGCACGGTTCTGCGCAAGATAGCTCAGGAGGGGGTGCCAGCAATACTGGTGGCCCCCAGGTGGCCAAGAAGAGTGTGGTTCGCAGATGTGGTGCAGCTGGCAGTAGATCAGTACGCTCTTCCCAGGGTGCCAGATCTGCTCACTCAGGGTCACTTACGCCATCCCAATTTACAAACTCTGGCTTTGACGGCCTGGCTGCTGAAACCTCCATCTTGATGGAGAAGGGGCTGTCTGCCTCTGTTGTTGATACCATGATAAAGGCTAGAAAGAAGTCTTCTTCCTCCATTTACTATAGGGTTTGGCGTGCCTACATTGACTGGTGTGAGTCTAGGTCTCTTCCCGGTCGTGTTTTCTCTATTCCCAGGATCCTGGAGTTCCTGCAGCATGGGTTGGAGATGGGGCTCCAACTCAGTACTCTGAAGGGTCATGTTTCTGCCCTGGCTGTTTTCTTCCAGAAGTCCTTCGCCCAGCATTCTCTGATCAGGACTTTTTTCCAGGGGGTTACTCATGTGGGTCCTCCACGTAAGCCTATGTTGCCTGTTTGGGATTTGAACTTGGTCGTGTCTGCCTTGCAGGGTGCTCCCTTTGAACCTGTGCAGGAGGCTGCCCTGGCCATTCTTACTCTCAAGGTTGTCTTTTCGGTGGCTATCACCTCTGTTAGGCGTGTTTCTGACTTGGCGGCGCTTTCCATCCAGCCCCCCTACTTTGAGAGACACCAGGACAAGGTGGTATTTCACTTCAAGCCAGATTTTCTGCCTAAGGTAGTGTCTGCCTTTCATTTGAATCAGGACATTGTTCTTCCTTCCTTTTGCCCTAATCCTAGTAATCCTAAGGAGAGGGTCTTGCATTCTTTGGATGTGGTTAGGTGTCTGAAGTACTATCTGGTGGTTTGCAAGGCCGCTACTTGGTCTTCTGTTCATACCTTTTCTAAGTTTTACAAGGTTGATGTTAGGGCCTCAGCTGATGCTGCTTTTGGCCTCAAGGTTCTGCAGGCGGCAGTGGTCTGACCTGTCTGTTGTTACCTTTGGGGATCCCACCCTACTTTATGGACACTGCTATTGGATGTCCCATGTGTTATGAATCTTATCTGGGGCAGGACGTACTGTATACTAAGAATAATACAATTCTGTGATTACTCACCTGTAGAATTGATATTATGAGTATACAGTTCATCCTGCTCCACCCCACCCTTGGTTTTGCATTATCCTGGATCCCCTGTATGGTGATTGTTATCATTGTTATAGTTACCAGTTTGGTTCTGTTTTAATTCTCCCAGCTTCTCGTTAACTGCATTTCAATGCTGGGGATTTGTGGGAGGTCCCGGGTATTTGAGGGGCCGGGAGGAGCCAATTTCGCTGTCTCTGCAGTCCAGCGCCATCTGGCGGAGTAATTCCCATATGCTATGAATCTTATCTGGAGCAGGACGTACTGTATACTCATAATATCAATTCTACAGGTGAGTAATCACAGAATTGTATTTTTTCACCCTATAAGATGCACCCGGGGTTTTGAGGAAAAAAAAAAACTTTCCCCAGCTCCTGTGCAGCCGTCTCTCGTGGACACACACACTACCGGCGTCCGCTGCCTCCACAATCACAGCCTCGCAATCGCCACCGCTGCCACCTCCCCATCCCCGTAGTTGACACTGCCTGCTGCCTCAGGCTCCCGGAACGCCGGGTCCGACTTCCCGGGGGGTGTGGGGCCTGTTGCTCCTGCCAGCGTTCAATGACGCAGGCCCCCCCCCCCCCCCCGGTTGCCTGAACTGGGTCTGTGGGAACTCGGGGCGACAGCAGAAGCAGCGGCTATGTGAACAGCAGCTGAGGTGGCAGCAGTGGCCAGCGGAGGCGATTGCGGAGGCGATTGCGGAGACGATTGCGGAAGCCGGTAATGTATATCTGTCTGTTTGTGCATGTGCTTTTATGTCGGTGGGAGACGGCTGCTGAGGCTTGGGAGCTGGGAATGTACGTTTTTTTTTTTTTGTAATACATTTGCCCAATAAGACATACTGACTTCCCCCCCCCCCCCCCCCCCCCACTGGGGAAAAATATGGTATTTAAACTGGACCAACAGCTGTTTTTTCTTGATTGTTGGTCCCACAGACAGCGCATAAAAACGGAATTTTGGAGCCCTCCGCGCAGAATTCCCTATGGGCCGACTGGCATAAAACAAAAGGCATTGGCGTTCTTGTGAAAACACAGGATTTTCATTCTCAGGAAGCGTCACCAGTTCCAGTTCAGAATTGTATCAAAAGTCCATTAAACAAATAATACTTTCTTCAGCATAAAAGTCAAACACATCCAGAGCTCACCCAGTAACAGGCTTTCAGGCAGATGGTGGCTCTCTCCAGCTTCCAGCAGAGCAGCGGGGTTAGCTCCCTCTCTGGACTTATGTCACTGAAAGCCTCAGCCTCAGTGGCACATATCCTTCATCCAGGACCAACCCTACTGACTGCTTACACCCCCCAGAATGCTCGATATGCTTTCCTTCACCTCGTGTAGTAGGAGTACCGCGACTAACCATCAGCCACCAGAACGTCTCGGCCACGTGTGTGTCTGTGGCAGATCGCAGGACTCCTTTCCCATTGCAGGCTCGAAGTGAAGGTAAGCATTTTGGACGTTCTGGGGGATTGTGTGTGGGGGGGGGGGGGGGGCTCCAGCATTCTGGATGCCCTCTCCCCGAGTTTGTTTTTATGCCCTGTCTGCGGGACCAACACCGGTTAAAGAACCATCTCTGCTCTTTCGCATTATTGCACCTTCCAAATTTCTGTAATGAAACAAAATGTCTTTTGGCAGAAGGCATGCTCTTACTACATGGCGGTTTGAACTTTAGCCTTCGTCCTCTTTAGAAACTAAACTTCAGACAGTAAATTGCATGACTATCATGTTTTCAGAGGTACAGTAGAGAAAAATGTCTAGGGGGTTATAGCTAAAGAAAGGCATTGTAGAAGCCTAGTGAAGGACATTTTAGCAGTCAATTTTGCACAGAAACAAAGAATCATTGCTAAACACAGAGTAACCCCACTTGCCTAGGTGTTCATTGTTTTATCAGTAACTCTTACTGACAGGACACTGATTGGAGGATCTAATGTCCAGGGCTTGAGTTGCCAGTAGGCACTGTGCCAGGGGATTGTATGGCAGGCTTCTTTAGCCCACTGCCTTAAACCATTTACCAAGATTATCAGGGCTAAATTACATTTGTTGTCATCATATTCAGTGCAGAAATTGTGTGGAAATACAATGTAGACCAAACATGTCCCTGTTGTGGTTCCAAGTAAAAAAAACATCTTGGCTTGTGAGGGTAAGAGACGGCACTGGGGCAAAATGGTGCAAGGGGAACCTTCCAATGTTTTAAAAAGAGTATAGGTCCCTGTAACTTGATTTAAGGGAACCATACTAGGCAACATTCAGCCCAACGTTTGACTAGAGGAGCAGAAGAAGCAGAATGCAATATTATGGGGTTATTGTTATAACCGTTATGTATAAATAGATTTTACTTTACGTGTGGGAAAAGGATACTAGGATTACAGTAGGGGAATCATGGATTAATACTAACATAGGGATTTCATTCTTTGTCTTTCTCTCTCTTGTGCACTCTAAAGAAATTCTCTTTTTGAATTTTGTGGTTAAAATTAGCACCTTAAATAGGCACTTTAGGTATGCACTAGCACTTTTTATTATACATGTTGGATCAATTGGATTAACCCTTTAACCGCCAGCCTACCTTGAGATTTTGTCACCCATTGTTGCCAGACCATTTTGCACTATTTTGCGCTCCCCATGTTCAACTGTGATTTTTGAAGGGATTTCCAGGGATTTCCCAGGAAAGTGATATATTGTTTTTTTCAGCAGAGCCTGGGCTTTAAAATGAAATGTCTTGTTTGTCATTTTCTAAGTGTATTCTCAATATTTTTGGGCGAAATATGTGCAAAAAAATTGTAAAAAAAAAACTATTTTTTACAATTTGTAGTGTTTTTTTGTAATAAAAAATGTAAGTTTGTAAATAAAATCTTGTTGCATGTGAAACCCCAATTTATCCCGGTTACAGCGGTACCACATATGTATAGGTAGACACCCTTTCCTGCCCAGGAGACTCCCGCCAAACTGAAACAACGCTTTAGGAGATTTTCAGATAAAATACAACTTTGCTATGCAATATGCGCACCTTGCAGTTTTTCAAGAAAAACAACCCTTTACATTTGAAATACCCCCCACAAATGATATATTCCCTAGAAGTATACACCTCAGGCTTTCTAGGCGTACCAGGCTTGTTGAAATGGGTGCAGTTTTCTGGAAGTAATCCCTCAATGTATTCTTTGGTTGCACAGGGTTTCCCTAAAAATTAATAAAAAAGCAGAATCAAAACCAAATTTTTCTAAAAAAAACCTATATGTAAACAAGAAAAAAACTGAAAATCTGAAAAAGCAAGGTCCCCCAAATAGAACAATACCCAACATGCATAGGTCCTGTCAAGGAAAAAGTTGCCAAACACACCAAAGTAAAGCATGTGCGTAACAGTAATTTTACTTCAAAATTTCAGCTTTTTCTACCAAAACAACCCTTTACATTTGGAATACCCCCCCCATAAACCATATATTCCCTGAAAGTACACATGTTAAGCTTTCTAAGCGTACCCAGCTTGTTCTAGTGGGCTCATCTTTCTGGAAGTAATATCTCGAAGAATTCTTAGGTTGCACAGGGTTTCACAAAAAAAATGTATAAAAAAGCAGAATAAAAAACACCTTTTCCTAAAATATCAATATGCAAATAAGAAAAAACAAGCTAAGTCTGAAAGCGCAAGGTCCCCCGAACAGAACAATACCCAACATGCATAGCTACCTGTAACCTTTTAACTGCCAGCCTACTTGAGATTTTGTCACCCTCTGCTGACAGGATATTTTTCACCATTTTGCGTGATGTTTACCTGTGATTTTTGCAGGAATTTCCAAGAAAATGGCATATTTTCTTTTTGTGGCAGAGTTTAGGCTTTAACATGAAATGTCTTGTTTGTATTTTTTCAACTTTTTTTTTATATATTTTTAAGTAAATAAGTAAAAAAAAATATATAAATATATATATATATATATATATATATATATATATATATTTTTTTTTTTTTAATTGTCTCCTTTATTTTAACAAAAACATTTATTTTATTAAAGAAAACCATATTGCATGTGAAAGCCCCATTTCTCCCAATAACAATGATACCACATATGTATTGGTAGCCCCCCGTTCCTGTCCAGGAGATCCCCTAAACTGAAAAGAGCACTTTATAACATTTACAAATGAAATACAACTACTATCCACATAATAAAGGGTTAAATAAAAAAAATTGGTGTGGGGTCCCCCTTCACAGGGGGGGCACCATTTCTTGGGGGAATTTTAAGGGTTTTTGGGGAGGCAGGTAATGGGGGGTCTCGGGGTTAATGGCAAGTCACCCACTAGCCGCAGGTGACTTGCCAGACCTAGAGCCTTGTGAACTGGTATAGGGGTCTCATAGATCCCTTACCAGTTCACAAAGGGTTAAATGTAAAAAAACACACTGACACAGAGAAAAAAATATTTTATTATGTTTTTTTAATACCTCCCATCCATCCCTGTGTTCCACGCTGATCACTTTGGCTTCTGCTCTCCTGCTGTTGCTGGAAGCCTTTTATACCTACTAGGTTACAGGTAACATAGGGTTAATTTAAAAAAAAAATGACATAGGGTCCCCCCTCCTGGGAAGGGGGCCCCCATTTTTTGGGGGGGATTTTAAGGGTTAAAAACCCTTAAAAATCCCAAAAAAAATGGCGTGAGGTTAAAACCCTTAAAAATCCAAAAAAAAATGGTGTGAGTTCCCCCCTACCCAGCATAACCAGCCTGTGACCAGCTATGGGGGCTTGTAGAACCGGGCGCAGGGGCTAGCTTTAGTGGCCCCTGGCCCTGCAGGCTACAAGCCGGCATAGCCTAGGGCCATGGCCTGGGCTTTGGGGAGGCAGGTAATTTGGGGGGCTCAGGGGTTAATGGCAAGTCACCTGCTAGCCGCAGGTAACTTGCCAGCCCCCGAGCCTTGTGAACTGGTATAGGGGTCTCATGAACGCCTTACCAGTTCACAAAGGGTTAACAGTAAAAAAAACTCACTGACACACTTTTCAAATAACTTTATTAAAAAAAAAATTTTTTTTTTACTTTACTCACCTCCTGTGTCCCGCTGTGATCTGATGTCAGCGATGGCTGGACAGAGGAGGGGGGAGGCAAGCGATCCAAGGATCACCTACCTCCCTCCTCTTCTGCCCAGCCGTCACCGGCATCTGACAGCAGAACCGCCGGGTTCCCCCGACGACACCCGGCCGGTGACGTCATAAGCCCCGCCCCCAAAGGGGCTTGGCTAGAAGTAAAGATGGCGGCGGCCATCGGAGCTCCGGGGGGAGGAGGGCCGTTATGCTCTCTCCAGAAGGTGGAAGAGTGGGGGGTGATCGGAGCCCCCCCCCCCATGAAGAGGAGATCCGGCGGGAGCCATCGGGCACGAAGGTGAGTAAATGTCACACATTTACAGGCAATTCCGGCGGCTGCTGAAACGGGGGGGCACCCTATTTTGGGGACTCCCCTGCAGCCGGTGGAGCCCCAATGGGTGATCGGAGCCCCTCTGGTTGAAGAGGAGACCCGGCCGGATCGAACGAGGGGTCAGGTGAGTGACTTTTTTTTTTACTTTTTCTGCTATAAGGGGGGAAAGTCAGGCACGTAAAATTAACTGCAGGGGAGGCAGCCACTTAAATTTTAATTGTATTTATTAAGCAATATTGGCATCTTTTTCTGTGTATGTGTGTCACTTACTTCGATGTCCCTGCGGAAAGAATGAGGTTTTAGATTATTGTCATTTTTAATATTAATAAATTGTGAATATTATGTAGATTAATAGTTTGTGATTTTCTTTGGATTGCTTTTTGTGGTTATTGGGGCCACATTTTCTTGATTTGTAAAGTGCTTGGTCAATAGGGCACCCCATTCTGGCACACCATTCCCATTTTTTTTAAGTATTCTTGGGTGGTGCAAGGTCAATTTCCTTTTGCTGTATAGATTTTACTTTAGGTTACTTAAGGTCGGTATAAGGCGGTATAATGAAGAAATACCAGGAAAGTAAGCCAATAAGGGGATGCTAGTGCCTATTTTATTTTAGTCTGATGATACATTTACTGGCCCTCTGGCAATCAGCCAGCAATCGCAAGCAGATCACTGCCCATGTAAGTCTATGGGCCCTTTCACATTAGTGATGACCTGGACAGGAGACTATACGGTTCAGAAGCACTCCAGCTAGATACTCCCCAGTCCCTGAATTCCGGATACAATAAAATTCTATGAAAGGGAGAATCTGGCAAAACATTTGTCCAGTTTCACTTTTTTTAATGAAAAAGTGTGTGTTTTCCTCCCCTTTGGGCTAATAGCAGACATAGGGGCTGGTAGCCCAGGGCCCAGAGGCAGAATGGCAAGCCTCCAGAAAGTCTACTAGGACCCAGAGGCAAAGTGGTCTCCAGTAAGTCTACTAACTCCTATGCCCTTCAGCATATCTCTGGTGTTCTTCCAGGGGTGCTGGGGGGGGGGGGGGGTTGGCAAAGGGCTAGTATTTTTACAGGGCCGGCTTCTCAGCCTCTGGGTCCAGGGCTACTAAATCAAATGCCTGGGGCGCCGGGATAGTAGCCCATGGGGGGGACGGCACGTTTTATTTATAATATTAAAAAAATATGGGGTGAACCGCACCAAATTGGCAAAATTGAGACCAAATCTATCTTTGGCCTGGGTCCAAAGTTCATCACTATTTCACATGTGCGATCGTAATTGATTGATAAAAGTGATTCTGGAGTAAGATTCTTGTCTATTGACTGGTAAACAGTTGATTAAACACAATTGTGATTGTGATTTCCTATCACATCGCAACACTTTGGTGTGAACACAGGCTTAAAGTCGGTGAAGTACAATTTATTGGTTAAGTCAAGCAGTATTTCTAGCTTCCCATTGTCATGCAAATATTAGGCTGGGGTACCCTAAATGAGAAAGTGTGAATTGAGCTATTGGGTTTTAGATTTACCTTGGACCCTTATTGCCAGATCAGCCCATGCTAAAATTTATCAACATATGCCAGACACAGGCCTCGATTCAATAAAGGTAGAAAAAAATTCTCATGGTAGTAAAAAATTAAATTTATGAGAAAAAAGCCTGAGAAGCCTGTCACTGTTGCTGAGTCACCAGCTAAGAAAACAATGAAAGTCAATGGCACTTTTTTACTCCTAAGAAACGTAGAGAAGTGTTTACTCCTTTCTACACTGTAGTAAAAGCTGCCATTGGCGTTCATTGTCTTTTTATCTAGTGATTCAGTAACAGTGACATTATCAGGCTTTTTTTCTCATGAATTGAATTTTTTACTACTACCATGGAAATTTTTTTCAACTCTTATTGAATCGAGGCCACTGTGTTAAGAAGGTTTTACTAGTGATCTATTATATCTATGCATTTGCAAGAAATAAAAACAAGTTTTCTGAGCAGCAGCACCCCCGCCCGCTTGAACACAATAAGAATTGCAGACTAGTATTCTTAGCCAACTCTCCTAAATATAAAGTTGTAACGTGCATTTAAACCGGATCAACAGCCTGACACAGTTGGAAAAGAAAGGTAGCGGCCATTTTGGAGCTTCCTCCCCCAGCATCTCAGCCGTGCTGCTGCCTGAATTCAACTGACAATGCACAGTAACAGGAAGCCCAGCAGCACTTCCTGTTTGCAGGTGCATGAACCAGCATTTTGTTTTTAAAATTTACTAAGCAGGAGTTAGAAAAAGGTAAATGAATTTTTATGTGCAGCAATCTAAAATGCCCTGGGGTGGCATTCATATAAGCACTGTTTGTTGTGTTGGTCCGGTTTAAGTCATTTTTGACTGTTGGTACTCTTTAAAGCAAAGACATCTCACTTGCTCAATTCTGCTTATGACTAAAACAGGTACCTGTTTTATTTTTCAGTCTCTGGAAAGCACCCGCCGAATGCTGCAGTATGTTGAAGGGGTAAGTGAAATCCTTTTTCTACAATGCATTATTTCACATAAAACATAACTCGTTCGTTGATATTTCAGATTTAGCTTTCTAAATGGTTCTAAACTAAATAGAATGGGTGGAACTATGCTTGCATTAATGACTTGGCATGCTGTAGTTTTGAAAAGAACAATAGCCGAGTAATTGCATGCAGCCAACTTCTAATTTGCCTGACATACATTATTTATTGGGGCATCTGCAAGGGGCAGTATTATGACCACAGCTCTGCTCATGGCAGACTATGACCAGCTTGTAAAAAGCAGCCAAGGTGCATGCAGGACGGGTAGGTTAGACATCAAAAGGCCAGTAAAGGCACACAAAGAACTGCCAGTCAGCTGATTTAATCCACGGGTTCCTAGCGGCTGAGCCAGTCTGGTTTCCGCTTTCTGCTCCGGTGCTGATGTTCCCTCCCCGTTGCTGGTGTTTGCAAAACACTGGTAGCATCAATTCATATGGGGGCTATGCTCCATGCTAATTATTTGGTGAAGCCAGTGTGACTTGCAGTGTGCATTGTGGGGTGGATTGCAACCTGTATCCTGTTGAACTTTTAAGCATTTGGGTACAAAAAAAAAGTTTATTTTTTGCCCTAAAAATGACCATTTTTACAGTTTAGGTACAAAAAGTTATTTGTTTTTAAATCTGGAAACAACAGAATCCTATGAGCTATGCAGAAAATGGTAAAATCTTTAGCGTAGCCCATAGGGTGCTTTTATTTCCAAACTTTAAAAATATATCCTTACAACACTAGAAAGATAATGTACCTAAACTATAAAAATGCTCCATCACATGTACTGGTGATTTTTTGGGGGAAAATTTGGGACTTTTTTTTTGCACTTGGTGTTTTATCGCTAAAAAGCTCACCAGGGTGCAGGTTGCAATCCACCCTGCAATGCACACAGGAAGTAACACTGGCTTCTGCAAATATTTAGCATGACCCTCATGGAGTTATTTGTATGTATTTTGTGTATTTTATGTAACATTTCCAATAGGGATTGGCCACAGGAGTGAATCACATGAGTGTGCACTGCAGATATTCACCCTGCATTGGGAACTTGTATGCTCCCTGTTGAGGTGATCAGAAGTACACTTTAACTTCAACCACTGATAGTCTAAACCCGGGATAGTAGATTCTATGTTTAGGTCACTTTGAATTAAATGTCCAACCAAATGAAAAAAAAGGGATACTTACGTTTCAGTCTCGCAGTGAACTCGAGTCTCCATGCTGTCCAGGCCCAGTTTGAGTCTCGACCTTAGCACCCACCCTTCGTTGCAGTGAATAGAGAGGACATGGCAGTAGTGATGGATAGTGGGGAGCAGCTGTTCCTCACCAAGGTTGCTGGAGGCTTAGACCTGGCCTGGATAGCACAATCTGATACATTTCACAACATGAGAGTTGGACTGTTCAGCTGCAGGGGACAAAGGTGAGTTTCTCTTTTTGTTTTTTGCTTGGGTGAGGACCTAATTTAAGCCTTTCTGGGTCAATGTGCTTTTGCTGATTTTGTGATGTGGGGAAATAACTGATTTTCAAACATCTTTGGCTTGTTAGTTTCTATTTCTTTAAAAATGAAAATATAAAAAAATGATATAGTTTGAAACTGAACTGACTAAATCAAAGTCCAGCGTTTATTGTATTAATTACTATATTCAGCTTTATTTTAGTTACGACACATAGGTGGCCTACAAGGGGTTAAATAATGTTTATGCATCACAGCATCTATTGCTGAGCGTTGGGAAATGTTGCTTGAAATCCCTAACATGAGACTCAGATATGCCTGTCTGCATAATGTCGCCAACTGTCTGGGCTGCTGACATTTTCCCATGTCTGACTGTAGGACATGTCATAGTGTCACCGCACATCTCCATCACTTATCTCAACTGTTAGAATTTCTAGAAGATATAAAGCATCATTTTTATTCTTCGTTACGCCCCAAAACTATCACCTCAGTAAAAAAGGGCATCAGTAGGCTAAATGCTAAAAGAAACGTCAGTTCCTGCACTGATTGAACAAAGAACCTGGATCTGTAAAAACCAGGTGAAGAGATGTTTATTAAAATATAATGAGGTGTAGAGTTATACCGGTAGTCTGGTTATTTAGTCTTTTCCTGGATGTTGAGGATGTTTTGTGCTACGTCACATCCAGAAGATGATCTTAAAGTTATACTTTAGTCAAAACACTATATTCACCTTTTATCCCGTGCAGGCTATCACTGATGGTCCGGATCGCCGGATGCCAGTCCCGTGCTGGGTGCTACTCCCTCCTCCTCTGCATTGACACCGCTGTGCAGAGAGGACTATGGCACGCCCTGCCCCATCGCCACAGAAACTGTGGCGCGCCCTCTTCCATTGCAGTGAATTAATATATATATATATATATATATATATATATATATATATTATAATTTTTCTAAACACTTATCTTTCTAACTAAATCTAATCATTACTGAGATTTAACTGACTAAATAGGGTTCTAACCCACATTGTCCACATACATATAATTTTATACTAAAATGGGAGTTTCACTTTAAATCACAGGCTGAATTCTGAAATGCTCACTGTTGGACTGATGCCATTTCTTATATTTGCAACTGTCAAGCAATCAGCCATACCTAAAATAAGCTCTTTTAAAGTGGATATATTCGATTAAAGGCCTCATTTTACAGCTGTTTAAATAAGCAGCTTACCCTATCTTTCTGTAGGAACCACTGGGTCAATGAGGGATTATTCCAATTTTATACATTCAGCTGTCTAAACTTTCGTTCATAGAACCTAAGTCTCAAGATCTCACTGGATTTATTTCACCTGCTTTGCTATTAGTGTTAAAGTATTTTCGATCCATTCCATCTGCCCCCAGGGCTTTATCTAGAGACCATGATGCCCTGGGCACTCATGAATGATCATACTACTTCCTAAAGGTTCCTCCATGACTGTAATTGACACAAGCTAGCAGATTATTGAATAAAGTGTGATGAGCTTTATTGCAATGTAAAGTCATGAAGCAATTTTAGGAATTGGTGATTTGATAATCCTTGAAATAAATACCGTATCTTCCTTCTCAGGTATTGGTTCCTGGGAAATGAAAAACTTTAGAAGGGAATAATTACTTTAGAGAGGAGCGACCCGCACCCATTTTTTTAAAATGGGTGTTGGGTTGCTGTAAAGTAAAGCTTAGGTTTTACAATCAGTAGACCACCTCAGAGTGAATTTTAAGATGGTAATAATGAACATAAGTGGCCGTGAGCCACTGGTTTGAAATCTACTACTATTAAACGCTTGGCGTGCTCCTCCTCCTGACCCCTGCCAGGCAGTGTCCTTTCTTCAGGTCCTTCATGTTGGGGGCCTCCTCCTGGTGTGGCAGGTGCTGGACTGCTGATATCATGGAGCTGTTGTTGCAGCCACCCTGCCATCATCTGTGCAGTAAGGTGGCCCCTCTCCTCTTTTTCCATGGAATCCTGCCAAGCTAATGCCGGGCTGCAGGGACAGGGAGGCTTTTTAACTTCAGAGGAGGAGCCTCTGTGGAATCCTCGCTTGTGACTAATGACATCACTGGAGGGGAGGATCATGGAGAGAGATTCCCTGGGAAATCATGCACCATGTCCCTCTCCTCCAGTGACATCATTAGACACATGGGGAGATTCCACAGTGGTTCCTTCTCTGTGGTATAAAAACTTCCCTGCCCTGTGGCCTGACATTGGCTTGGCGGGTGCCAAGGAAGGAGGAGGGGGATCTCACTACAGCTGCCGGAGGGGCGGCTGCAATAGTGGGTCCCCGGAATCAGCAAACTGGCCACTGCTGGATCAGAGGGGGGCTCCTGGACTGGCAGACCTGAAGAGAGGACACCAACCAGCGGGAAACAGAAGAAGGAAGACCCAGAGGGATGTGTTCTTTTTCTTTTTTCTTTTAACTGTTAAGGGGTTCAAGGGACCCCCTATAGCAGTTCACATGTTGTGGTGCCCAGCATACCACCTGCCAGGATCAGCTGGTGTCATGCAAGATGACTTGCCTTGGATCTTGCCATAATCTTGCTATAACTTCAGCCTGGATCCGATTGCCCATCACTTCTTATAAACTCCTGTAATGTTCCCTCTGTTTTGAATCACTATTGATTTAACTCAAGCCTTCTACCGAAATAAAGCAAGAATACGGCTCTTATTTTCACAAGATATTTTGAGGAATGTTTTATGAATCAAGGCCATTGTCTTAGATAGATTAAATAATGTATACATGGAGTAAGTGAGAATTTACCTGTATTGCTCAGCAAAGTACTTTCTGTTTCAGCACAATGATAGACGTTTTATAGTTAAGTGCCTTTTCTTATCTCTTCCATTATGGGGCACCTCCAGTAGCTACGCGTGGGTTAATCTCAGCCGTAGACAGGGACTGCAAGATATAAAAAAATAGCTCCTCCCAGTCTATATAGGGCAGGCTGTGGCAGGATTTCCTCAGTCCTTTTCTTGCAGTCACAAGGGAATGTGAAGATTTCTGGATAGTTTTTGTTTTGAACACAGTGCTGACCGGGAGCGGGGGCCCTGTCTGTCTCTCAGCCCCTCACTAGCTGCAGCATTCCTGGGGACCCCTGTTAGATGCCTGAAGTCAGTTCCTAAGTATTGGATCGTGCAGAGGGAGGGGAGTGCGCATGGGTCCACATAAATGTGTCTGGGTTTGTCCAGCTGGGTCTGAGCCCTGAATATTAGGACCCTGCTGCAGCTGGAGCGTTTGGGGGGGCAAATACCCCCACCGGCCATGCGACCTGCCAATTGGTTCATTTTGAAAGAGGGCTGACCTGCCATGGCGGGGGGGGGGGGGGGGGTTTGCCTGCTTGGGCCTTACAGTGAAGGACAGGAGGAGAGGGCAGGGCGACCGCATTTGTGTCCGCCCCTTCTCACTAACAGCACGAGGCAACGCCATCTTGTGTGGTGTCTGGAGGTCCCTGCTGCATCTCCAGAACATCACCGCCCTATGTATTTCATTCGCATTGGTGACTGTTGTTGTCTTCTACATGGTTTTACTTTGTTGCACTGTTTCTAGTTACGCCCATTATGCGCAGGTGAGCGTTCTCCTCTCCCGGGGCTGTGGCTGAACTGCTTTTTAATTAACCGAGGAGATCATGCCACAATCTGCCCTATATAGGCCGGCAGGAGCTAGTTTTTTTTTTTATCATGCAGTCGTATTGCTAGCGGTGGTGCCCCAGAATGGAAGAGGATGAGAAAAGAATTTTACCAGTGAGTACACAAATTTCCCTTTTTATGCTATGACTGGCCCTTACGTAATAAAACTTGATGTCCAGAAACACAACTTCAACAAAGTGACATACTAATGTATCAAAACAAAATGAATAATGAAATCCTTTGTTCACTCCTGTAAACTCAATAGCAGCACAGTAACTGACAGTCCCATTGTAGGTGACTGTCTCTCCATTGTAGGTGACTGTTAGCTCTGAACAACATCTTGGTTTCACTGTTACTGACTGTTCTTTGCTTCTTCTCTGCCATGCTGCTCTTTCTGGATATAGAGTAAAGATGCTGGAATCAGGACTCTGGTTATGTTGGATGAGCAGGGAGGTAAGTTCAGTTATTTTATTTTGAAGCTACCCTGTTTAATAATATTGTTAACATTAAAATGGCCATTCATACTGTAGTGCTAATGTTTAAAGATGTAAGCCTTTACGTCACCTAGTTCCTAAATTGCCTTTGCTTAGTGATGTTAGTGAACATTAGGTATCAATCAGCTTATCTGAAAATTATTTATTACCAATACCAGGTAAGCTCCAGGTTTATGTGTGCAACTGGCCAATAGAATCTTAGTGGAGTGCCATCATGACAATCTTGTTAGTCAGAGTCTATCCACTATCAGGGCAAGGCAGCCAAGACTCCAGTATAGGGCCTGGCTGTGAAGAAGGGGGGCCTAACCAGGCTGCCCTGCTCTGCGCTGTGCTGGCTGCCACACTATAACCGCCAGTGCTGATGATGAATAAAGGTGTCTGACCCCTAAATGTGATGACTGGTTTAAATGGGCCCAAATCTAGTTTACCTTGGGGATTAGTTTAATCTAGAGACTCGGACATACAAATTGTTTATTTGTGAGCATACAGGCTTTACATTGTTTGGAGCCCCAATAACCCATAATGTAATAGTTGGGCCTCTAGTTTGAACTTCAGCTTCCTATCCAGTCTGGCTACAGAGCCAAGCTTGTTTACCCTGGGCCTAGAGGCCCAGTCATCACATATAGGTTACAAGGGCAGACCAGATATTGTGGTTGTATGCGGCCCAAGAATTTCTGATGGTTGCACTTTAGCTTGTAAAGCTATACCAAACATGGCACTTTATTAACCCAATACATGAAAACCTTTAAATGAGGCTGTTTATCATTTTGATGGAAAGACTCTAAAAGGGTTAAGTTACCCTCGTACGAAGGAAAACACACGAGACATAAGAGTTTTAATCATGACCTGGAGATTACAAAAAACGGTCCCCGGCCCATGGTGCTTAAGGCCCATTACCCTTCAAAGCACAGAGATGAATATTTTAAAACCAGGAAGGCATTAAATGAATATTTTATGCATAATACTACAGATTAGGTACAACCTGATTCGGTATGGGAATGCCTTAAGACTGTTATCCGAGGAGTTATTATAACCCATAGTGCCTGGAAAACCAAGCAATGGAAAAACCAAATATCTTCAACGCTTCAAAAAATGTACTTCTAAAATTACATGCAGTAACTGCAAGTACGGAGACCCTGATAACATTGACTTACACCAGACTCGAATTAACTACCTTGCTGGCAAAGAACAAACATCCCCAATCAGTACCTCTATGTAGAGAAAAAAAAATCAATATAAACAGTGGGGGCAAACCGCTTGCCAACTTAGTCAAAGACTACAGGGCTCAAAAATAGAAAAAACAAGCAATGGTAGGATACAATACTCAAGGGAACACATAGCAAAGGAATTTAGGGACTTTTACAAACAAACATATAATATTGATAATATATTACATAGGGACCCCAGTGAGTATATATGCAACCTATCACATAGGTACCTCTCAGTAGATACCATGTAAACTCTGGATTGCCCCCTTTTCAGAAACAGAGATAATAAAAGCAATAAATAAACTTATAGATGGGAAATCCCCAGGCATAGATGGGTTCACAGGAGAATACTATAAAGAGTTTAAAGAGAACCTAACCTCACCGATGACTAACTATTTTAATTATATCAATCTTGATCATGCCCCATAAATACTGCCAAACTGGGTCATCATTAATTTAATTTCAAAATCAGAAAAAGATCCACATTCTTCAAATTATAGACCTATATCGTGGATTAACCTCGATCTTAAAATATGTGCTAGTGTCATAGTCAACCCCCGGGAAACCCTCTTGGAGCAAAGTATCTTGACACTCCAAGCAGGCTTTATGCCTGGCCGGGGAATCAAACAGAACATAGTATTTGCCATTATTAATTAGATTAACCAACAAAGACCAAAGCCTTGGTTATCACACTGGATGCCAAGAAGGCTTTCAACAGGGTTTTTTGGCCTTTTCTGGAAGCTATGTTAACACAGATAGGACTCGGCCCAATTTTTCACAAAACATTCTGTCTCCATACAAATAAAATATAAAGGTGAACGGCTATCTCTCTAACCCACTGGATATAAAAAATGGAATCGGTCAAGGTTGTCCATTCTCTCCAATCTTATTCAACCTCCACCTAGAAAATCATCAAAATCAAGATCAATAAAATAAACACAGAAGAAAAGATTAAAGGTATAAAAATTGGCCCCAATGTGGTAAAAATTGTTGCATATGGAGATGGTTTGATGCTAACTGTGTCGGATCCAGCCAACTCACTACAGGCCACAATATCTAGGACTCGGGTCCTTCTCAAATTTTAAATGAAACGACACCAAATCAATAATTATGCCCTTTCATCTCAATCCATCTGCAGGGCCGTATTTGGTGTTCATGGTGCCCTAGGCACTTTAAGTGCCTGCGCCCCTTTTTTTAAGTTATGTCAGTGTATGTGTAGGGGGGAAAGGGTGCAATGGGCTAGATGCAGAGTAGGTGGAGGAGGGCACAAAGGGGGGAATGCAGAGAAGGCGGCAAGCATGTTCCATCTTTTACTGCATTCTGACATACAGGAGTCACATGACCACACCAGTGGAGGGGAGATGCTCTGCCCTGTGTTCAACCCCCCCCCTTCATACACTCTGTGTCCTTCTGTGGCTGGGAGGGTGCTTGTCAGGAGGTATTAATGTTCTGGCTATGGAAGTTTAATTTCTTTTCTTTACTGCAGTAGTAAGGGCAGTGCCATCCCCCCTTCCAGGTTGCCACCCTAGGCACGTGCCTAGGGTTGCCTAATGGTAACTACAGCCCTGTCTATCTGATGTACTTGATTGCCAAAGAGAAACACGGCTCTCATGGAGCTTTAAAGAATTAAAATACTTAGGACTGATGCTACCTATGAATTTAGATCTCTATTAGATCATCTTATTTAATTTAAACTACCTACCTCTGCTGCATTGTTTAAAAAAAATATCTCCGGGTCTGACATGGCTGCACTGTGCACAGTGCAGCCTGGGAAGCGTGTCCCTATACTCACCCAGGTCCTAGCATTCTGCTCCAAATCACCCACAACATGTCATCTTACCATATGTAACTAGTCTAGATCACAGATAATGAGAAGCAGGAGCTGGGGGTTAGTATGACGGCATGTTTCCCAGTCACGCTCTTGTCATGCCATGCCTTCCTTTTGAACGCACAACCACCTTGGCATGGTAGGGGGAAATAAAAGTATCCAGGGGCACTCCATACTAATTTAGGGGTCACGCTCAGAGTCAGAAGACAAGCCTCCGAAGTCCCCAGTATTTTTGGCACCCAGGCTTGCCCAGGCATAGAAACTTTCTAGCATGGTAGGTAAATGCCAAACATAAGCAATTGATGTGCTCAAACTGTACAACTGTTAATGTATGTTACAGCAATTGCAATTAAAGGTGAATGTAAAAAAACTGTTGCCATTGTAAACCTGTAGTGTTTTGGTGCCTATATATGCAGTCCATATAAGAACATTACATTTACACTATTCTGTATCCTTCTGCTACAAGGCTGAGTGCTTTATGAGCATTTTTATCAGACAAATATCAAATACAAAAACAGCAGCAGCACAATGTTTGAATGTTTTACTTCCACTACAAAAAGATAGGTCTGATTTTACAATTTTTGCATTCTCTGGGCAACCCTTCTAGAATACAAGTGTCCAAAAGGGTATCAGTTTACGTTCCAGATTTCCAAAAACATAAAGGCTGGCTACCATAGCTACCAAAATTGCTGTCAATCCAACCAGATCATATGCTACTGAGAGAGTTGTTCTAAGCATAAGGGAGTTACTGGTGGCCTCTGTGAGGCTTGGAACTGAGGGCAGTTTAACTCTAATATAATACATACACATATAATACAACACATAGAAGGATATGTTTTCAACTAAACATCTAATAGACTGGTATCGGATAGACCACTACCATGTTGCCAGGCTACCCAGGGCCATGCTCTACTGAGCAAGGTAAGAATAAGAGAATTACTGAGGGGGCCTAAAAGGTTTGGCAATTGCTGAGCGTAGTTTACCTTTCAGATAGGCACAAAAAGACATAGGTGGATTTTTAACCAAAAACTGAATAGGCTAGTATCTGATAGATAACTACCATAGTGAAAATTGTTCCAAAGATACCCAGGGAAATGCTTTGAGCAAGTTATTCTAAGCATAAAGAAGTTATTGGGGACCTCTTGTTGTGCGCAGTTTACTGTATCTTCCCGACAGTACTTCCAAGACCAAAAAGTTTGCAGTAGAAGGATATTTTTTTTTAAGTGATCCAATACCCAGAAAGGAAGTTTATGTCGTCACCTTCTATCCCCAACCCAGTGTCCCAAAACAGCCTGTGCTACTTTTACTAAAGCCTTTGCCCAATATTCATAAACATGAACCAAATGCAGCTGGCCTTATTGCTCCCTGGCCAAGCAGCACCACCCCTGGTGATTTCCAGTGATGATACCTACCCCAACACCCTTGGTTGAACTTGATGGACATATGTCTTTTTTCAACCGTATTAACTGTGTAACTATGATACATTCAGTTACAGTACACACGGCTCAGCTTTGGGGACTACTTCAACCTAACTGCCATTATGTGACAGTTTAGTTGTAACTGAATGAATTAGCATATGGCTGCAATTCGGACATCATACTGCTTCTTGTTAGTGTTTTTATGAATATTGGGCAATGCCTTTAGTAAAAGGCACTGAACTGGGGATAGCAGGTGACGACATAAACTTCCTTTATGGGTATAGAATCACTATAACTAGGCTAGCATCTGATGAGTAACAGGGTGGTGCAAGTTGCTGTAAGTATCACAGCTGTACTGCAGGCCCCTATAAACCTAACATGCTTGCAGTTGTGGAGGTCAGTTAGTGCAAGTGCTGCCAGATAACCCAGAAGCCCTAGGTAGTGATTTGGGACACAATGTGGTCCTCAGAAAGGGCATGATTCAAAACCAGGTAATGGCAAACTTTATAAGGATACAGAAGACATGGCCTACACCAGCGGTCCCCAAACTTTTTTCATCAAGAACCACTTTCCATTTCCTAATAATCTCTAGTACTAAGTGGGTGGTTCTTATGGGTTGTTAAAAATGCACAAAACAACCATTTAAATCGTATGAAATGCCAAAAATGCACAAAAATATCTACCACCTATAAATGTAGTTATGTGCTTATGGAGATCAGATCAAACTGGGATGCAGACCAGTCTGCGGCCTCGCCAAGTACCACCTGATAGAAACTTGCGTACCACCAGTTGTACACGTACAAGAACCTCAGATGTTAAAGCTGTGCAATGCAGACAAACTCAAGTACACGACCTCTAGTCCACCACACTAATAATGCAGAACAGGAAGCAAGAGAATTAAGGTGAAGACAGGAAAACACCAGATGCAGGGAAGAGGAGCAGATGGGATCAGGAAAAGATGACATATGGAATCAAGGAACTTAAAGCATGACCGACACAGAATAACCAGGAATGCTAGAAGTCCAGGTAGTCAACTATAGAGCAGGATGACTGATCACATTGATTAGATGGCCCTGAGACCCAACCCAAAACAAGTGTTTAGGTAGCTGTAACACAGAACCATGTCATGCTTTAGGAGGAAGGTGGGGTGGAGACAGACGATCAATGACAGAACAGATTGCAGTAGGCTAAAAGAACCTGATGAAATAGCACAATCGGCAGAAATCACACCAAACACATACAAATTATAGGATTGAATGCTGCCAGGAACCTGACACCCATGAAACATAGCTGAAAGTAAGATGAATATGTACAAAAAAGGAGCATTCCACACTGATTATACATTTTTTCAATTTTAATAATGTTCAATATTTTTCTTTAGAAACAACTAATCATATGTCTTAAAGAGGATCAAAACCCAGCAGGGCCAGCAATCTAAAATATTCTAAGGCCGGCTGCTGGCCTTCTCCTAGGGCATCCGTCCCCCCATGGGTCACCGCAAAACTCACCTTTCTTGATCCCTCCTCAATGTCAGTCTCTGGGCTTTGATGCACTCCCACCCCACAGGCATTCAGATAGCACGTCTATGACTAGGGATGCGGCCGCTCTCGCTGCTGCTTGCCGAAGCATTAATATGCACAAGAAACGGCTCTGATTGGACAAGTGCCCATGCTTGCACTGTAGGACCGGGGAAAGCTGAGTTTATATGGGCGATCTGGGGGGGGTTCAAATAATGGGGCATCACATATCAGGATGCCGGGACACGAAGTAAAACCCGGGATAGTCAAAATCTTGGGTTTTGTTCCACTTTAATTAGTAACATAGTCATATCATTATCTAAGAATCAGAAGCTGGTTCATTGGAAATACCTAAAATGTCCTTTTCTAAAATGTCCAAGGCCAACATATTAAGTTTTATTTCATATGTTTAAAATAAACTCAATGAAAGTTGTTAATAATGTATGTTGTATACAATCACTACCAATGTGTTTGGTTTGTGAAATTGTTCATTACAGTTGATAAAAAGCAAGGCATGATTTAATCATAGTCAGATGTGGACTGGGGCCAATAAAGGAATTTGCACCCCCATGTGCGCCCCAGCCATTGAATCGGAACAAAACCCAGCAGCAGTCTGCAAAGTGCCCTGATTGTTGTGAACGGGGCTTCATCCCTTGCATTCCCGATGTCGTGCCGTGTGTGCGCTCCCATTCAAATCCATGCCAAATGACGAGAGCCCGTGCGGCGCTGGAGCAGGAAGTGTGAGTTGTAGTGTGTGCGCTGGGGGGTCTCACAATTTGGTCTAATTCAAGTCTAATTCCTGGGTTTTGTTCCACTTTAAGGAGTCCATTTATTAGCTGAGGCTAAAGAACCGTAGGGACAGCTCATGGCAGAGGTGGATGTGGCTTTGTTATTGCCCCCTCTCCCTTTAATCCATCCGAAGCAAGGGATTTTTGAGCATTAATTGTATTGAGTATTTTTGGGTGTATAGTCATGAAAAGCTTCTTAGATTCAATGTCCTATTCAACAGGTATTCATCTGTACAATACAATTTATTTATATGTTATTTCTTAACCCCAGAAAAGAACTGATTGCTGTTATTTGCATCAGGACACATAATCTAATATTTTTTTATACTTGGATGTATTGATGTGAATAATTTATGCAATAACACAAAATGTTTGTAACTTTTAAAATGCTCTTAAAAAAAAAAATATATTGTTATTGTACGCTAAACTTCAACCGTAACAAGGAGTAGCACTAAAACACATTGCAAAATTATTATGTTGTACATCTTTAAATTACATTAACAAAAAATCATCAAAATAAGCCAAAGCAATGTTGTGCTATGATTGTGGCACTGTAAACATATAATTACATACATGCACACAAAATATATTGCACATAATAATTATTTAAATGAGCAGTATCTGTATATTTCCTAAATTAGCATGAATAAGGCCTGGTGTTTTTTTTTCTTTGGCAGTGTAAAATATTTCCGGCCTTTAATTTTACTGTCATATTACATGCTTATTAAGACATTTAGGGCTAGAATGACGGGGAGGCTGATTTATTAATAGCGATATGTAGCGACAGTTGAGCAACTGTAGCGGTATTTTCACAGGGCCCGCTAGTAGTCGCTGTGCTTGCCCGTTGTTCGGTTGTTGACAGCGACTCAGTCGGTGTGGCGTAATGTTGAATACAAGGTTCCGAGTCGCTATTTGACAGGTTCCGCGATGTATGGGTGCGCATGATAGCGACTGGTCAGAGCGACCGGCTTCCACCATATTCATCAAAAAATCACGCTTAAAAAAAATTCAAGCGCTGTGACATGCATGTTTAAACCCCAGAGCGCTGGAGGCGATGTGTTAAAAGTAGTTGTTTAACCCACAAACCACCATATTTTTGGAAACCGAAAAAAAAAATTATTTAAAATAATTTAGTAATATGAATACATTAACCCTTTAAGTGCCAAGCACGTAACACCTACGTGCTGGCTTGGCTGGGCCTTAAGTGCCAAGCCCGTAGGTGTTACGTGCTTGACTTTGATCGCTTCTAGTTTAAAAAATAAAAATAAAAAATACTCACCTGACCCCTTGTTGGATCCGGCCGGGTCTCCCCTTTAATTTGGTGCCATCCGATCCCCCGTGGGGGGTCGGATGGCTCCAGGAGAGCCCCCGGAATAGGCCGCCCCCCCCCCCCGCTTCTGCAGCAGCAGCTGCTAACTGTAAAAAAATAAAAAAAATAAAAATGACATTCACTTACCTCCATGTGCGCTGGCTCCCGCTGTCCCTCCTCTTCACCTGGGGGGCCTCCGATCCCCCCCCAGGACTTACCGATCTTCAGGAGAGAGCCTGAGAGGCTCTCTCCCCTTTGATCCTCGATGGCGGCCGCCATCTTGCCGCTAAGCCCCGCCCCCTTGGGGGCGGGGCTTATGACGTCATCCCGGCCCCCGATATCTGGCTTCACCCTTCTCAACTTCTCAGATGCCGGTGATCGGCACAGGGTAAGGAGGTGGCAGGAGATCCTCTGATCTCCTGCCTCCTCCTTCTCCTGTACCGATCACCGGCATCTGTCAGCTGAGCGGCGAGGGACAAGAGCTTGCAATCGAAGGTAAGTACAGTAAAAAAAAATTATTTTTTTTTAATAAAATACTTTTTTTTATTGTGTGGTGTTTTTTTTTTTACAGTTAACCCTTTGTGAGCTGGTAAGGGGTCCATGAGACCCCTTATACCAGTTCACATGGCTGGGGGGGTGGCATTGCCATTAACCCCCGCACCCCCATTACCTGCCTCCCCAAAGGCCAGGGGGGGGCAGAAGAGCCCGGGCCCACATAGGCTATGTGGGCTCGTAGGCTGCAGGGTGGGGGGGCCACCAAAGCTGGCCCCCCCACTCTGTGCCTACAAGCCCCCATAGCTGGTCCCGGGCTGGTTACTTTGGGTAAGGGGGACCCCACGTCATTTTTTTTTTTGGATTTTTAAGGGTTTTTAACCCTTAAAAATCCAAAAAAAAATGGGGTCCCCCTCCCCGGGAAGGGGGACCCTATGTCATTTTTTTTTTTAATTAACCATTTGTCATCCAGCAGCTATAAAAGGCTTCTGGGCAGGAAAGGGTGTCTACCTATACATATGTGGTATCGCTGTAAGCGGGAGAAATTGGGGTTTCTCACGCAATAAGATTTTATTGACAAACTTACATTTTTTATTACAAAAAAACTCTACAAATTGTAAAAAAATATATTTTTTTTATTTTTTTTCACACATTTCACCCAAAAATGTTGAGAATACACCTAAAAAACACAAACAAGACATTTCATGTTAAAGCCCAGACTCTGTTGAAAAAAACAATATATAATTTTCCTGGGAAATCCCTGGAAATCCCTTCGAAAATGACAGTTGAACATGTGTAGCGCAAAACAGTCAAACTCAGTCTGGCAACAGGGAGTGGCAAATGCTGCAGGTAGGCTGGCAGCGAAAGGGTTAATATCACACCTGTAATATCAATTCTGTACAATTTTTATTTTTATTTTTTTTTCCCTTAAAAAAATTATCTAAAATGGCAGAAGTGGTCACAGAAATGTTCACATTTAAAAAAAAAAAAAAAAAAAAAACATTAATAACAATTAATAATATTTAAAGATTGTACCATTGAAATGCATCGGAGCGCGCCAGGTAGCGAGAGGCCATACCTGTCGCTATCTCAGTCGCTAAGCAGGATTGGCTTGATAAATGTGTGATTGTGGGGAGCCGGCGTTCTCGTGGCGGGGCCCGTCATTACCGGCCGCTCACCAGTCGCTACCTGTCACTATTCCTTCATAAATAAGGGCCTAAGTGCACCAACTTATTGCATGATAAGAAAGCAGTGGGCTAGCTGGCCAGCCTGTGTTGAGGCAAGATCTACAGTACTAGGATGCCTAGGTCGGCACATGGACTGCTCAAGATCACAAACAGTATAGTGAATTTCACACAACAATAAAGATTAATGCAATGGAATTGTAGAAATGGAAGGTAGAAAACATGTCATGCACTCCTCCCTTATTATTTCAACTTTACTTTCAGTGTAATAAAAAATATATTCACCATTCAGGTAAACCATTCTACGTTACGTTTCGGGGTCATGCAGACACACTTTTTAACATTGAAAGGTGGACATATCTCCACCCTTCTTGTATCACACTGCGTGGGACACATCAATGCTTGTGTAGGCAATGGAGGCTCACTGCTTTCCTTTACTGTCTTTTTCTTCTTCCTAGTAAAGGTAAACTTATTAGTGCTAAACTAAGGTGGTCACGAATCAATAAAATACAGAGGCTAAGCTACAGAAAAGACCCCTGGATTGCAGGTTGAGCATGTGTGGTTTAATATGTGCTTGCCCTCCTTTTACACCTTAATAATGGTGTTCACAATCCCCTATTGTAGAATACTGTGAGCACACCTGTCAAACACCGCAGTCAGGTAATATAACATATAATATAGACTGCACCCCAAAAAACTCCTTATAGGAGCTATATCGGGAAGCCAAGCAGCACTTCCTGTTTGCAGGCGGCCTGTAAATGAGCCGCCACCTTGTTTTTAAAATTTACCTCTGCAAGAGTTAGAAAAAGGTAAATGAATTTTTATGTACTGCAATCTAAATTGCCCTGGGGAGGGATGCATGAGTTTTTGTGTTGGTCTGGTTTAAGTCATTTTTGAATGCTGGTCCACTTTAATTGGATTTTTATTATTGGACCATTTTCTGGTGGTATTGCACCTTCCAATAAGGTAAAATATAGAATCCAAAAGAGTTGAGGTTGGAGCCATTTGGAGCCCAGCTAATAACTAACTATTTACATAGTGAGCCCCCCAACATGTGCTGCCCATGGTCTACACAGGATAACAACACTAAAGAGAAAAATGTTGGAAATGTTTATATGCTGCAGCAACATTTTTGTGTTTTTGCAGTTTAGACATTTAAGACAATTAAAAACATGCATATGGAACAAATATAAAACAAATATGAACATTATAATTATTCAAAAGTAAAATTTATTTATGTTTTATATATATATATATATATATATATATATATATATATATATATATATATTTATCTTAAAAAACACACATTATTACAACATCTAATTAACTAAACTCTATAATTACCATGTAATCTATATATTGTGGCTATTTTTTGGAAATACCTTATATCTGTTATTTTACTTTGTCTTATATCCTAATATGGAAATTTCTGCAGCCATTCGCTAACCGGCAACCCAAACTAACCAACATTTCTTTTGTAGACGGCCTTTTTTTTGCTTGTTCAACAATTTTAGATGCTTATTAATCCCCAAATTAGCTAAATGTGCTTGAAAATCTCTGTTAGAAGAATGTCTTGAGCCTTCACTCACCACAGTATAAATGTCCCATGCCATTTCCAAAGGAATCTCATCACACGCTCATTTCCATTTTTATCATCATCGGAATTTGATTCCATTTGACCAATAAAATACTTTCTTTCATTAAAAGGCGTCACTGGCCAGCATCTGCTCAGCCTCAATGCATCTATCTCTGTAATGCATTGACGTAAACGTTGCAGTTTCCATTGACATAGTCCTTTATCATGTTCTGTTTAAGGCAAAATAAAATTTCATTCCACACTGTCATCCCTTTGTCCTGACCAGAACAACTTGATCGTGTTGAAGAAGGCATGAACCATATCAACCAAGACATGAAGGAGGCTGAGAAAAATTTAAAAGATTTAGGGAAATGCTGTGGCCTTTTCATATGTCCTTGTAACAAGTAGGTACTGAGTACCGACTCTGCTCTGTGGTGTCCAGTTTTTGTCACAGTGAATGTCTGAAGTTTTTGTCTTTCTTCTTTGTCCTTTTCCATCTGCTTCATTCTGTGGGGATAAAATGCTTATATTTAATCAGAACAACTGGAACGCATCGAGGAAGGGATGGAGCAAATCAATAAGGACATGAAAGAAGCAGAAAAGAATTTGACGGACCTAGGAAAATTCTGTGGTCTATGTGTCTGTCCATGTAACAAGTAGGTTCTGCCTGCCTAAGTCTTTGAGCACCCAAGGCTGGTATTTGAGCCATGCCAAGATCATCGCTGCTAGACACATGGGCCGGAAAAGCATGTGGCATGCAGAAAGATCAACATCCATCTCATAGAATAGACAGTGGGAAGTAGACGTATTAAAATCGGGCATTCTGCAGTGAAGATCGCACTGCATTCCCCTTCACGGTAATATAGGACTTCAACATTTCCATCTAAAATTTTAAAAAATTATTTGGTTAAATTAAATTTTACAAAATGAAAAAGACTGGAAATTGAAATGAAAAATTCTATGCTAAAACCTTTATGACGTTATTGATGGAAATGATGAAACCTTGGATCTTTTGCATGTAGATAATATTTCCTAGAAGCTTGCTCTGCTTCCTCTAACCTCTTGGAATGGGTTGTATTGGATATTAACCAGTAGTGAAAACTACAAACTTATTTTTGCTAAGACGCAGAATAGACTACCTTGTGATGCAGAAAGATATCGCAAATTGGCCAGTAATGCCGAATCCTAATGAAGGTCGCAATCAGATTCTCCAAGACATGCTCTCAATGAGGCACATGTTGTTCAACATTGCGTAAATGTTGTCCTATTGACCTAGATGGCACGGTTAATACCAACTGACAAACCGTGGAACAGCTGCTGAGCTGGCGGATCTAAAATGTAGTAATATTCAAATGAGATGTTCTGTCGTCATACAAACTAGTCTATTTTAGTCTGAAATACAGTGAAGATTGTTTTCAGCATGATATTGGGGCCGATACAGTTTTGTGTGCAGCATAGTGGGTCGCGATTGATCAAATGTGAGTTACAGTCTCAGGCACTTCTACTAGGACAGCTGAGCTTTTACAGACTCCTGTAACTTTTACCTAAAGCATTGTTATCAGCCTAAAAAGGTGTGTGACCCTTTACGTATATAAACCCTCGGAAGTATTGCAATCATTTAAGATAATTCTACAAATATGGAAGGATCTGATATTTATCATTTGTAGATGCTCCATGCAGAGTGGCCCAATTTGTATACGTTATAGCTTATATCAGTTATTACTGATCATATAAAGGATGAAATAGACAGATAAATAAAGAGAATCCCAGATAATGCTGCACATTTTTAAATATGCCACTGCAGGCATGCCTAGATTTTAATGGTTCTTGTTATGGCAACCCAGTCAAAATGGCTTTAGTGTAACTGAAGGGGAAATGTCACATTAAAGGAGTGTTCCACTTTTTAGCTTACCATGGACTTTGATTGTCTTGCACATGCACTTTGTTGACTCTATGCCCTTGATTTAAATAGGCGTGGAAAAAATTCTCATGGTGGTAATAAATTAACTTAATGAGAAAAAATTATGAGAATCACTTTTGCCGAATCACCAGCTAGAAGTAGAGATTTTACTGCTTTTTACAAAGTAGTAAAAAGTGCCATCGACTATCATTGTCTTCCTATCTGCTGATAACTGTAACATTGTCATGCATTTTTTCATAAAGTAAATTTATAAACTACCATGAGAATTTTTTTTCAGCTCTTTTTGAATCAAGACATTTTTTCTTAAATGCTGCGTAATAGTTGTCTCTGCG